>WAAD01003550.1:149736-326139 GCA_013389945.1 Fregata magnificens | reverse complement strand
GGAGGAAAAAAAAAAAAAGAAGAAAATCACTTATGAGACTTAATTACTGTGTTATTGTTATTCAGCATTTGAAACCCAAGTTTCATAACTGCCTTGTGATATCAGCATTTATGTTCTTTGTCAGTATTATGCAAGCAGCTCACCTTGTGATCATGAAATACTGAAATGTGCTTTCTAATGCTCACCCTGTTTCTCAATAAGTCCATAAAACCTCTTCTGCTTTCCATTAATTATGGAACAATAAGCCATTTTTCTCTTCTCCTTTTAAAAAGAGCTGAGCCTTTTTTTTTTTTGTTTTTTTTTTTTTTTTTTAAGTTCCTGGGCCAGGGGTCTTTCNTTTTTTTTCTTCAAGTTCCTGGGCCAGGTGCTCTTCTGAGATCTTTCTGTTCGATGTAGGTAGACCAGAGTGGACGTACTTTCTGTCCTTCACTGCCCTGTTTTTTGCCCCTTGGGGGGAAGCAGGAGGTTTGTGGACCCATCTAGGAGCAAAGGTCTTGCTGTACTGGAGCGGTCCCAGCTGGTGCAGTGGCTGTTGCTGACACCGGTGTGGTTGATATGATCTGTCTACAAGGTTAGCTGAGGCAACTGGGAAAGATGGGAACAGGTCGGGATGGGGTGACTTTCCTTCCTCCCCAAAAGAGCTGAAATATTACCTTGCTTGTTGATATTCAGTTGTTTTCCAACTAGAAGCTTCTAGCAGCACCAGAAGAAGCCCTTTCTGCACCCCACCAGAAGTGCATGGAGTGCCCCCCACAAAGGCTGCAGTGCCAGGGCAAAGCAGAGGAGGAGCCGTGCTATAAATGAGGCCCATGAGCTGGGCTTTGGCCTTTGTGGGAGCTTCTGTGCTGGGTCTGGATTTACCCCGTCTCTGCATCCAGCTTTTGTAGGACAGTAAGAGCAGACGTCTAGCTTTTCTTCGGTTCTGCCACTCAGTGGCATCCAGAGCCAGGGCGGGAAGGGAAGTTATTCTGTTTTGTGGCAGTGTTGCCCATGGGGTAATTCTGCAGGTGACTAGCTAGAGGTGGTGGGGTCTCTGGATGCTTTGCTGGAAGAATCTCACATTATTTCCGTGACTTATAGAGACCCAGAATTTAATCTCCCNCTCTCTAAGCACAGATGGGGAGTGCAATGCAGTTGTTTGCCTGAATACATAGAAGAGGATGTGTCTCCAGGCTCTGTGGCCACTCTTCTCCACTCTTCCATACTTCACTTTACATACACATCCGGAGATGCGTAACTCTCTTCAGATGCTAATGAGGACTTTATAGATAAGATCCCCTGTGAGAAAGGAATGCTATGATAGTCTCAGAGCAGGGGAAATCAAGGTGAGGAGGGGTCAAGCATCTTCTCTAGATTCACTTACAGGTGATGCAGCCCTGGCAGAGTCGGGAGTAGAAGTCAAACCCTCTGGCCTCTCATCCTACGCTGTAGCCATTAAGCTATGCTCTCCTAAGATTAGATAATGTGGTTTTCGTGTCTGCGAGACTTGATGAGCAAATTCCTTCGAATAAATGCTGTTCTTGTATACTTGCCAACACAGAGTGAGATTTGGGACATGAGGGAAGGGAAATAACTTACAGGTGTCAATTTTCAGGAGGGAAATCAGATGGGGAGGTAATATCCAACAGGTTAGAGTTCTTGGACAAACTCAGTGGTGAGGATCACATCCTGCATCTCTGCTTTAGAGTAAGGGATGTGGGGAGCCCAAGGTGCGACCGTGCTGCCGGCAGCCTGCCATGAGTTTCAATATTACCGAACGATCTGGATCTCTGGCAATGGGGAGATGCGGTGCTGGAGTTTGTTTGGGCCCTGGGATAGATGCTAAAGTTAAAAGGGTTAATTTTATGTCTGAATGTTGGGGTTCTTGATGGATCCAGTTGCGGAACTCTGAATTTTTTTACAGTGTGAATTGTAGTAGCACAGTATTCGGTGTCACCCCGACTGAAAACTCTGTCCTGGCTTCAGAGCACTTGCAGTCTGGGGAAACACTGATAGCTGAACTGGTTTCCCAGCGTAATGAAATATTCCTTTCCAATACATCAGGTCTCCAGAGGAGGAAAGGATTACAAGGGCATCTTGGTCTCATAGTAATTTGTCTTCCTCGCTGTAGCCTGGGGCTGTAAGGTGGACCGGAGCTCAGCTGAGCACGCATCGCAGTTGCTTACAATAAAACTGCAGCTGCCCTCCCCTCTGACCAGGAGAGATGGTGATGGGCCAGCCGGGTCTGCTAGGTGGGATGAGGTGATGCTGGGTGCCGCAGGCAGCTCTCTGAGGATTTAGGGTGGCCAGGCAGTTTGTTGTGCTGTTTATTTTACTTCCTGAGACAGTATGTTGTTGCTGAAACTCTTGCACGGGTTTGATTTCTGGTTATGAGCACCCTTATCTGCTCCTGTAGCCATTAGCTCTTTGTCTTGCCCACGTGGGAAGCTGTAAGTTACTTCATCCGATAAGGCTTTTCTTATCAGCTCTGACGTTTATTGTGTAGAATTCAAATTATTCTAGGAACTATAAAAAAGGGGATGGAGCCTGGGAATTACAGCTGAGAACTTGTGTTCCTCTTGCCTGCGCAGACCAGCGAGTTGTAAATGGGAAGTAGGAGTCTCCCCATGCATCAAGCTGGGGCTGAGTTCTTGGTCCTGTATCATGTCTAGAAAGAAGCACATCTGATATTTCTTTTCCTTCCCTACTTTGTGCAGCATCATCAAAATGCTCCTTTTGGCCTTTTAAACTCATCAGCCTGCTTGTGAAATACTCAGAAAAGCTTGGGCTGAGTTTGCATCACTGGCAGTGGGTTGCATCCTTTTGGAGTGGCTTTGATCTTGCTTTCTCTGTGCTGAGTAATTTACACTCCTCTCACATGAGCAGCAGCTTCAATGGATATGCCGCCCTCTGAGAGTCTGGCCCTTGCAAGCTCTCTCAGTTTCTCCTAATGGTAAGCGTTTAAATGGTATTAAAGCTGCTTATCTGAGTCTTGTGCTTTTTTAGAGTCATTAACACCTCTGCAAAGAAAGTGTAAAATTCTAGTAAGTCAGCTGGTGGCACTTTGCAATGGTTTGAATGGTTACCCGGAATGCGGGGAACAGAGGGCTGGGCTTCCCATGCTGATGAGAGTGTTTAGGAAGGGTGCTGGTGGTGGCTGCAGCACACACGGGTGGGGAGCTGGTGCTGCCACGCGCGGTGGGGATCACCCTCGGGAGGATGTGTTCTCCGTTGGCTGGGGGTTGGGGCTCCCTTCTGGGCGTGAGACCTGGCACCTCAAGNCCCCAGGGGTCAGAAATGTCCTTCTCACCATGTTTACTGTATCTAGTTTAATGGCACGTTTCAAGTGATGTTAGCAATTTTCCTTTAAAGGAGCTGTGCTATTCTGTTACCTTTACAAGGAGACATTGATGTTCAAGGGTGATCCTGCCATGAAGGCATCCAAAAATAAAAAAAATTAAGCTGGCTTTGTTCTTCACCTTGGACGTTGTCCTGTGGAGCAACAATGCCATGGTGGTTTGATCTTCCTCGTGGCCACTGAGAGGTCCCACTCTTGCTCTCGTTGCTTGGTCTGTTGAGCCAGTTGGGCTCTGCGCTGAATGATGGAAAATTATCATGACTAACGTTATGCTGGTAGAAAAACTAATAGAGGTGAATAATAGCACAAGATATATGGAAATCAACATTTTTCTCCTTGGAGGCTGTAGATGTAATCCACTTAATATTCTGTGGAATACGAGATCAATTTTCTTCAGTGTAACACATTTGAGGGCTTTTCTTTTTAGTTTGCTGGCAGAGGCATCGCTGCGTTGCTAAAGCTCAGAGGGCAGGGGATTAGGAGGGGGGAAGGATGCTGACCCAACTTCCAGAGGATTCAGGAACAGTGAAATCTGGCTAGAGAAGATTAAATTTCTCCTTTACTGGCAGGACTTTTCTGCAAGAAGTGTGGCTGGGACTGGGTGTCTCGCACTGGGATGGCCCCTGTTCTGTTTGCTCATCGGGCTTTGCTGTGTGGTAAGGGTACCGTTCCACTCTCTGGATGTCTAAAATATTGGTGAATAGATGTGATTTGCTTGGACCGTGTGTGGGAACTCTCCTGGTGGGCTCCCAGCACGGAGCTGGTGTCTGTGGCGCATGGAAACCAGCTCCAGCCTTGCGCTTGTCCTCCTTCACAGCATACCTTTGCCGTGGTTTAAACTCGCAAAGCTTTGTAGAGGTTCTTTTAAAATAATCATAAATCAAACCCCCTGTTCTTTTTCTTTCACAGGATGGAAAGAATGCAGTGACTTGCCAAGCTTTAAGAGGAATAGATACAGCAGAAATAAATAAATTGAGCCCATTTATTTTAAGTTGATTAATCTGATATGTTCATAGTTTTCTAAAATAAAGTCCCTGGAGGGTTTAGCAAATCAAATAACAATAACAGCAATTAATTTAGAAGCAGTTATGAATGTTTCCCATCCCCTTTTCACATCCCTACGCCCACATGATTAATCTCGCCACTTATGACTGTGGGCCAAATCCTGCTTGGGGATGTGCAGTTGTCTCTTTTTGGGTTGGAGAAGGTGGACCTGAAGAGCTTCCTCCACGCCTGAGCATGAGGAATGACCGTGGGCAGGGACGAGATGGGCAGCTGGTGGATGCTGGGCTCCTGGGGCACCTGCAGGAGGGCTTGGTCTGCTGCTGGGTGGGATTTCTCTGTTGAAAATCCGAGTATTACAGACTTCTCCGCCTGCTTTGTTTTCCCGTTTGGTACTGGTCTTCAGCAGGCTGGTACCTGTGGTCTTAGAGGGCTTGCTTTGCTGCTGTGTGCATGTTGTGTTAATGTTTCCGGCCTGCTTATGAGAGCTAATAAATAAAACTGGAGCTCCAGCAAGATCGTTTTGCTAGGCGGAGGCCAGATAATGTCACGGCTGGCTCCAGGGACCAGAGCTAGCCAAGAGCTCCCAAGGCAGGGAGCTGTCACGGGGCTGTAATTTGACAGGGAGCTCAAATGATCCCGTAAAGCAAAAGGTGGTGATTGGATTTACGGGGCATCATGGTGACTTGCAAAGCAAAACCAGCGCAACTTCCTAGGATGCCTGTGTGAGAAAGGTCCCTCTGCTTTGGCTTGGCTGAAGTGCTATTGTAATGCATATATCAAATGAACAAAACTAAATAATCCTTGCCCCCACCCCATGTTTAGTAACTTGGGGCACTGGGATTTGAAATAAAAAGCATCTTCCTGAGTTTACAAGAGTGTTTCACAACTTAAGAAGCCACCAAGAAATACAGAAGTCCTGGTATGGGAAATACTTTATGACCTGGCAAAAAATTATTGCAAATCATTTCAGCGACTGTGGATTGTCTCTGACTTTCAGGCCGTTTTTTTGCCATGCATCAGGCAGGAGCTTGCTTTTTGCTGTGGGACCTCGTTTCCCCCCCCCAGTTTAAGTGAGCATCTGTCAAGACCAAACCTTCAGACTCCCTGTAGAGTCTGGCATTACTCGAGGCAGCCTGTGAAATGTAGGAAAAAGGTGAGAAGCCTTCCCCTCCCCCTTCCCTGCAACTTTTTAACTCTTGAGTGAAAAAGGTCTTTCCAGGTACAAAACACGCAAATTAACACGTATTTGATATTCTTCTAAATAATTTTGCTGCTTTGTCAAGACAGTTCTATGAAAAAATTGTGTTTAGAATGCAGTTTTGGGAGCTTGTTGAGTATAGTTGTGTATTTTCCAGTCCATTGGCTGCATCTTGCAGAGTTCTGCAACTAGTTGAATGCTCGATAATTCGATGTAATTTGTTCCCCATATTGTCCTTTGTTGAAACTATTGCTACTGGAGAGTTGTCTGATCCTCTCCTGCTGACCAGCCCTTGCAGAACGAACCATAAGGAGCTGATGAAAAGTGACAGGCAGTGGGTAAACTCTTCGAAAAGCGCTAAACCAGCAGATAACTCCATCTCCGGATGATCTGTGAATATTGGACTGGTGTGAGAAACTCGACTGAATCCGGTAGGGAGGTGATGTTTCTCCAGACACGTATATAGGGACTCTGCCTTGTTTTCCACAAAATATTAAAAAGTAATGGCAATCACTTTAAACTGGGATGTAGTGATTTCTGATGGGCAAGGCTCTCCACCCACGTTGTCTCTCTTAAGACCAACGTGTAACTCCTGCTACTGTTCTGTCCAGGTGGCATCAAGGGTTCCCAGCAGCTCCGCCAGACCCAGCCCTCCCAGGTGTGGTATCTTTGGCTGTAATGCTCATCTGCTGCTGCTGGGTGAACATGAATGGGCACACCTCTGGCCCACATGCCTTCTCAGCTCTCCCTTGGCTTTAACTCTCTCTGAGGCTCCTTGGTGTGCAAGCATACGTGCCTGGCCTGTATGTTGGCTGTTGCACAGATCCCTGCTGTTGAAGGCTGTAGTCTGTAGGTTGTTGGTGCCACAATGACACAACTGTTTCGTTCCTGTCAACTTTTCCCTGGTCAGCTCAGCCCGTGTCCTCAACCATAACTTAAAAACAGACGTAGAGGTGCAAAACCATCCTACTTTTAAAAAGCAAAGGGTTTTAAGATTGGTTTGCCTTTTTTTGCTCCTAAATGCATCTGGAAGTGAGACGTTCTCCCATTTTAAGGCATTCCCCTGGCCACAACTCTCCCTACAAGGAAGGAGCAAGGCTGTCTTTTCTTGACAAAGGCAATCCCAGATGGCTGACCTCAGCAGTCTCCTGCGAGGGCTGCAGAAGCTGGGATGTCCAGTCTGCAGTGACTTGGAAGGGTGCAAACTGGCTTCTGAGCTGTCACCCCTACAGACATCCAGAGACCAAACCACAAATGTGACCTGCTGTTGGAGCTAGAATTTTTGCCTACATGCGAGAGAGGACTCTCTGCTTTTGGTGTGAGCTTGTCAGCAACCTTGCTTTTCAAAGCGTGCCTCTAGGATTGGTATGTTAAGAGGCTGTAGTTCCTGAAACAGCTGCTTTGGTAAGTAATTAAACCAATTCCTCTGAGACCCCATAAACCTTTGACTGCATTTACTAGTAGGTAGCAATTTCAGCTTGATGCAAACATTGGCTGGCTGAGGTGAGACAATTTCTCAGAGGGATGAGATCTAAACATTTAGGAATAATATCTTATTGGTCTGAAACTGCAGATAAGTGACTTCCAGTGAGGAGCGTGTCCAGCTGCTGCGCTCTAATTGATGTCTGCATCTGAAGAAGTGTGGTACAATGCTAGTAGTGACTTTAGATCTTCTGGGGACTATAGATATGATTTATAATTGGCACTGTAGCGTTTTAGAGACACTGAGCTTAGCCAAGCCTTTTATATATTGTCCCGTTGAAGTTGTGTGCTTGAATTAGGCATATGTTGAAGTGGCTGATTGTACTGAGGCTGCATTCATCTAACATGGCGTTGAAAACCTCAGGGTTCACTTAGCAGTAGTGCTTTTGCTGGTGCTTCTGGACCGATTGACTTCTAACTCTTCTAGATGAACAGTCTTCTGTGAGCTGGAAGGAGGGCTTATCATACAACTGCAAACAATTCGTGGAGTCCATCCTGGGGATCTATGGGATGTGCTGTAGAGCTTTAAAAATGAGAGAGGATTGTCTGATGTGGAGGGAGTCCAACTTCAAATGACGAATAAGTAGAATTGTATTGTCTTAAGGGTTATTGAATATCTCAGTCAGCATCCTCTTACCATGGTGAGACTTGTGGAGACCAGATGTTGATCTTCATTAGCATCAAGCCAAAACTTGTTGCGTCTTGCTTGAGGGACATCAGGATGAGACAGAGTCACCTTGTTGCTATCGATGCTTAGATCAGGCTTTTGAAGGAATGGAGAGGAGGCTTGGACCCTTCTTGTTTTGATTAGCATAAGTGTGTAGCTTGCGGATGGCTTTTCCTTAGACTGGGCTGCTCCAGCATGCCCTGTTGGGGGAAGATTAGCTTTATATATGTCAGTGTAGTCATTGCTGTCCTCTCCTGGTATCACTGCTGCATCTTGGGCTGTGGGACCCACTGTCTGCAGTGGTACAAATGCATCATCTTGGTTTGGAAAATCTTTGTTTACAGGTCTGTGTGTCTTCCTTATTGGCTTGGAGCTCCCATGCTTCATATTTGTGGAGGGTGTACAGAATGGCGGCTTTTTCTGTTGACATGGTAGGAAGGAGAAACTAGGTCAGAAGAACTCTAATTTTGTGTGTGCAAGTGCTAGTCTGTGAGCAGGAAATCTGGAATAGGTCAATATATTGTAGCTTCAGTGGCTTAGCCTCAGCAGGACCAAGTGGGATCGGACTGCGTATATGGATGTGGGATTTTTTACTTTTCTTCCTTCAGTAGCGGTGTTGGCTATACCTTTGCTGGCTGGTGGCTACAAATCCACACTTAGGTCTTAAATTGAACAGGTAATAGCTGAAGAAGTAATCCAGCTTTATTGACTGAAAAGCCTGATGTGGTGATTAGTTCTTATTTAATTTTGCTGTTGCCAGCTATTGGCAGGTGTTAACATTTTGGAAAGGAAAGACATGGATTTGTGGTGACTGGAGCTTTACTGCAGCGAGAAGCTAGGGAGAGGAGTGTTGGAGACCCGGGAGAGCTGATTTAGGGTTTAGGAAGAGGAGATGGGCAGAGTGCACAAGTGGCTTTCAGTAGGGGCTGGAGGGATGTCTCCTCATGAGATGCTGAAGCGGAATGGTTCAAATAGATTTGTAAACAGGCTTCTCTCAGCTGTCGAGTAGAGAAGTTTTTGTACTGTTAATAACTTAGCCTTGACAACAGTTTTTCTTATGCTGTATAGGAGTGTTGTTTCTTGACTAACATCTTCGTTTAAGATACGGAGCTGGGTGTTTGGGGGGTGAGGGAGGACAGACTGCTTCTTTGAGATGAAAACAAAACTCTCAGCGAGTTCCTTATTACTCTTCCAAGTAGAGCAGCTTGTATTGCTTGAGTAGGCAGGAGGTGCAGCGGTAGATGGCATTGATGATAGCTTGTCTTGTGAGTCTCTGGATGGGTGGGCGAAGGAGGAGAAGAGTACCAAAGCTAGGAGGAGAAGACATGAGATTAAGGAATCCCCGTGAGGGCTGAATAGCACCCAGTAGTCCAGCATGGTTCTGCTTCATTACTTGGCTTATAACTGAAGCAAAATATCTCAAAAATACCTGTGCAGCCTGTTGAGTTTTTTTGCACTGCTTTAATTAATGGGCAGGCTTAGGGCAATGTCTGTGTGATGGGAAGGCAGTGTTTGAAGCTCAAAAAGGTAATGTCCCCAGCCTCTTTTTCTGGAAGTTCCCAGTAACTCGATCAATATTTTGTTGCCTTGGCCTCTGCTTTCCTGCTTTGCTTGCTGTTGTCTGCAGATACATTAGCAATCCTCTCCTGGCTTGTGCGGTCCATCTTCATATTACTTATAGGGCTGTTAACTAGAAGTACCTTGGAGATGGAGACAACTAGTTGATTACTAAAAAGCAACTGTGTCTTCAAGTACTCTTCAAACTCCTCCATTTTTCTCCAAACTACGTGCCATTTGGGGTAGCTTCCCCAAGGTGATATGGACCTTGTTTTGTCGAATCATACAAGTGCTTCAATTCCTGCTGTAGGAGCCAGTGTAAAAAGTATGGCAAAATGGGTGAGTTGTCTCACAAGTCTTCAGAAGGAATAGCAGTTGACTTTGTAGAGTTTGAGGTTACTTGGGTCCTGATGCTTGGGAGATATGCATGCCTACCTACAGAGCTTCTGACTTTGCCAACATGAAGGATGGCTTCACAGAGCATGGCCCAGCTCAGGCATTTGGCCTTGGGAAGCAAAATCTGGGCAAGTACATAGCATGTGAACTAAAGGCTTGATCCTTATACTCGTTCCTCATAGTGATGTTTTGCATAATCAGAAATACATTACCCTGATGACAATTTTATGTATCGAACTGTACTGCTGAAGGGCTTTTCTGTCTCTCCTGCGTTCCTCGCGAAGCCTTTCTCACACTCTGAACTAATGATCTTCCTCTTCTGGTTGGAGCTTGGTGGGATTAGAAGACTCGACTTTCTCCAGGCAGTTGTGTACGTACACTACATCTCAAGGCAACTATTTGTGTTGGGAGTGCTGCCCATTGCCGTCATGCCAAGCTGTGTGGTGCGAGGTGGGATTACGGCTCTCCTGTGCTGTCTGCGTGCCGTGGCATTGCCATTAATTTACAAGAGCCAGCTGTTTGGGAAGAATGACCCTTTGGTGCTTCCCAGTGCCAAAATCTCTCCTTGTGACTGCCAGGACTTGTCTAAGCAGAGGCACCTGCACACAGACGGAGCTCACTGGGTCTAGTATTGGGGGTCATGAGTAAATGGCTTTGTAAGCCTGCTTTGGTTCTTGAGGATTCCCAATCAGTTTAATGGGATCTCCTGTTGAGGCTGTTTTGTTATGGAGCTGTAAGGCAGAGGCCCATAAAATCCTGATGTTTGGGAACGTTAGTTGCACAGGCTTTATTCTTAGTGGAGGTTAAAAAAACCTCTCCTAGTGCCATGGAGTTGCTTCAGCTAACTAGTGCCTGGGGATGCTCTTCTGTTACTGGCCCATAACTGTGTGCTGCCTCCAGTTTATGCAGTGCGTTTTCCTTCTCTAGGGTTATAACATTTGCTTAATGGCTGGTTATCTCCATGATTTTTGGCTGGAAGTTGTCGTTAGCTGCTCAGAATTGGGGGACTAAGTGCACAGTGATTATAGAGGCTCTGATCTCTCTTTTCCCCTCCTGTGCATTCACAGCAATTGTGGTTTAATTCGTGTGCCCCTCGGTTCCTCCAAGCATCTCTCCACTGTCTCCTCATGTAATCCTTTCTGTTACATACTTTTTGTGTGGGCTAGAAGGCAGAAAAGTGAGGCTCCTTCAAGGAAAACAAGCAAGTTTGGTGTACAGACTGTCTATAAATGTTTCTTGTGTTTGTAGACATCTGCATGGCCATATTTAAGGACAGCTAACTGGTGGTCCGCTAACTTGGTGGTCACCATAGCCAACACCGATACACACCTGCAGCCCTCAACCCTTAGCTGACTTAGCCCCAGATGTGGATATTACTCTCTGAATAGTCTCTTCCAGCAAAGTGTTGGCTCTTTTGTGCCTTGGACTCGTTGAGACGTCATGATGTAGGCGAGGACGTCTTTCAGCTTTAGTTCTGCAGGGTCTGGGTTAGTCACAGCGGAGCGGTTTTAACGAGGAGCGTGTTCCTGCTGCGAGCCCTGCTGCGTGCTCTATGCCGATAAGTCCTTCAAAAGGGACGCCTGTTTTGTTGCTGAAATTTGGATACATCCTGCTTTATCATCCACGTACAGAAGTCCCTTTTCTGATAATGCAGCAGTTTTAAATATACTGTTTATCAAAATGAAGTGGACTTTTTTCCCATAATATTGCTGGAAAAGATGACGCTCTTGCCTTGTTCTCTGTCCCAGACTGGTTTTAGCCACTGAGACTTTAGTACCACTGATTTTCCTGGGAGGTGGGTGTGGAGCGTAACAATTTCCCACTAGAATTTGAGCCTGTCCTGGCTGCAGCTGTGGAAGCAGGGTCAGATCCCGGCACGGGAGAGCTCGGGTGCCAGCCCGTCCCTGGCCGGAGGACCACTGGGTCTGCGCATCACTTGCCACAGGTGCCGCTGTGTAAAACATTTCCCATCCCATGAACAACTGAAAGATCCTCCTGTTGAGTGTTTTGTTCCTTTATGAAGAGCCCCATGCCTGAGTTTGCTCCTGTGTCTTCTGGCACAAATTCCGAGTAACTCATCCTCCTCAACGAGGCTTTGTGTGCCAGGGTGGGCAAGCGGCCGTGCTGGGGCTTGGTGGCACCTTCATATGGAGAAAGCTGCTCCCAGGACGCAGTGCAGCTGGGATCTTCTGGGAGCAGGCCGCTGAGCCTGCACCACCCCAGAAAGCTTGTTTTTTTTAAGCTAAAAATAAGCTGTTTCTTTCTTTAGCAGGTAACGGTCGATCTGTGCATCACTGCAGGTCTAAAACCGGAATAGCTGCTAGTAGGTGATGTGTAAATGTCCGCCGGTGTCCCTGCGGCTCTGCAACCCCTGCCTGGGCTTGTGCGGCTGCCCGTGCCCTGCCCGCCCCTCCTGGAGCTGGCGTGCGGGACAGTGGGTGCTGCTGGCCCCTACGGACCCAGGACGAGGTTAATGTGGGCTGAAACCAGCCCTGCCTTGCTGCGGTGCTCGGGTGTCAAGGTTTCCCGAGCACAGCCCCGGCTGGCGCTGGCTTTTGGCTCTGCCCTTGCCCCTGCCTACCTTTTTGCTCCCCTCCTTTGTTCAGGCAGGCTGGCAGGGGAGGAGGGAGGGACGCTACCTTGGTACAAGGGCTCTCGCTGGAGCCCTGGTGCTACTACAACCATACAAGTCTTACTCTGCCTGAAGCTAATGTAGAGCTGAAAAGTATTTGTGGGTTTGTCTTAAATGCGCGTTCTTTTCCCCCCATTTTAAACAGTGCATCTTCTTTCCCTAAACTAACAGATCGCCTCAATTTTTTCCTTTTATTTATAGGCATCTTATTTAGTCCAGACGTTTTCAGTTAAAAAAAAAAAAAAAAAAACCATACAGTTTGTGAAGGCAGCCTGGGGTGTGGGAAGAAGAGGCTGCCGTAGCAAGAGGGTCCAAGTCTCGCCGACTGCACGTCCTTCTTTGATGGGGGAGAGGGCATCGGCAGAAGGTGGTAGGCGCCAGGCTGGAAGCAGCTGCATGTAATGAGCTTTGAGGCCACCCCCAGCCAAGTGCAACGCAGCACACTGCTGTGAGCCCTGATCTGCAGTGCAGGCTATATTTGGTCTGAGATTACTCCCTGCTTGGCCTGGATTGGTCCCCGTCAGGGCTCTGCAGGGTGGATTTTGTTTCCCCTAGCTAATGTAAAAGCCCCCATGCAGCGTGCCTCCGTATTTTGCTCCCTCACTGCCTGCTCCAACCTGCCCGAGCTGCTGTTGTTGCTCTCTGGTACCCTCCTGGAGCATCTCAGCTGGGGCTTTGCAGGGTGCAGGGTGTCCTGTCCCCCCTGGTACCAGGGACAGCCTATTCCCCAGCAGCCATTAAGATGCAAAGCTCATCTCCATGCAGGAGCCAGTCCAGGAGTGGAAAGAGGGTTTTTTTTGGGGTTTTTTTTTTTTTTCCCCCCTCTGCCCACCCATCCTCTGCTGTGTATTTTCTGGAAAGGCCGTTAACAACACATTACTCCCGGGCATGAAGAGTGGCTGTTGGGGAGAAGCGTTGTCCCTCCGACTGCCTGCTGCATGGGCTGAGGAGGGAGCGTGGCTGGGAGGGGAGATCAGCCCCTGCGCTGAGCTTGCTGCCGGCATGTTGCCATGGCTGTGCTGAGATGGGGCAGCTTGTGCCAGCAGTCAGGGGAGAAGTGTCACTCAGCACCGTGCTGCGAGATGCCCGGTTACCTTGGCAATGCTTCTGGAAAAATGCGGAGAGGAAACGGGATGGAGGGGGGACGTGCAGGAGAGAAATTGCTCGGTAGGCAGGAGCTGTGGATAGTGGGAGCAGTGGGGGAAAGCCCTCCTGGTGCATGAGCCGCCCCTGGCTAGCACGAAGCTGCCCCGGGGTGGTGGCGGCGGAGGCAGGCACGGGGCTGGCGGGTCTGCAACTGAGTGATGGATGGACTCAGATAAGCCTGGTAGAGCTGCACCATGCCTGATGTTCGCACACGCTAGAGGAGTGAGAAGTGACCTGGGATGGCGGGAGGGGATACTCTTTGGTTTGAGGATTTGTGGAAAGAGGTTGGAAAACATATTGTGAAGAGCAGTTCTCTTTATCAGAAATGGCCAGCTGCTTCCCTGGATGTTTCTCCAAACCTCCTGATGATCTGCCCTAGGCACAGCTTTCTTCTCCCTTAATCTCCTAGTGAATATTCAAAAACAGCTATACTTGTAGCACTGGAAAAGCCTCTTTCAGAGTTGTTTCAGCACTGCAGAGAACAACCCTTAGGAAAGGAACTCAAAAAATAAACAGCAGCTGCTGCCATGTTTTCCCCTCCTTTCTCACCCAGTTTGTGGAAACCCAGTGCACCGCCGGTTCCCTTTCCCATCCGGTCGTGGCATTTCCCTGCCTGGTACCAAGGCAGTAAAGCTATGGGATGTCTGCACCTGGCCAAGATGCTGGGTGCTGGAAACCTGTTGTGCCACAGCTTCACCTGCGTTGCCCAAGTGTCCGGTTGAAGGTTTGTTGGGGTGTGTTTGCATCAGGGCAGATGTGTCCTCAGTGGTCTCCAAGCCTTCTTCCAGAGCAGCTTCCCCACCCTTTTCTGCAGATGGTACCACCAAAGGCTGAGCTTGGGCTCCCCGGGGCTTCCCACGCGGCAGCCCGAGGAAGCTGCACGTATGATGGAGAAGCAGGCAGAAGCAGCATGTGGCATTTCTAAATGTATGGGGTGATCAGGGGGGTTGCTGTGACCCTGGCACGGAGGTGTGCCAAACCCCAGCAGGTATGCGGCAGCACACGTTTGGGGCTGGGTGGAAAGGTGCCTCAGTCACATCAAGACTTAGATTAATGGACTTGCAGTGTTATTAAAATGTTGAACCTTGCTTCTCAGCTGCTCACAAAGACCCAGTGTTTGACTTTTGGACCCAGAAGTCATCTTGAACTGATGCGGGCTTTGTAATGAATGAAACCTCTATGTCCATAACGCGGCGGTGGGTGTCCCTCTCCTGTCTCCCAAGGAGTGCTGGTGGCTGATCCTCCTTTGGCTGTTAGAGCTGTTAATCGACCTGTCTGCATCCTCTCGGATCACAGCTGGCAGCCCTTTGCTCACTGGAATGCCGAGTTGTTCAATAGCTCATGCGACTCAAAATCCAGCAGGGAGGATGGGTGGTGCTGTCGGTGCTGTGGTCACCCGTGCCATGGGTGGGTGGGCTGGGTGGTCACAGGTGTGTGCAAACCGCCGGGGTCCTGGGATGCCTCTGCATCCTCCTTCCAGGGCTTCCAGGGGGATCGCGCTATCTGAAATTGGAGTGATGAGTACGGGAGGAGGAGGAGGGGCGGAAAAGTATAAATAAAGCTTCTGGAAGGGGAAAATCCACCAATAGGAGAAAATAACAGCGCTGTTTTATTCTTTCCCCACCCTCCCTCATACCTCTCGGCTTGTATCGTCTTTTAACTGTGCCGGCGGGTGTGCTCCGGCTTCTGCACACGCATGTGCTTGTGTGCGACTGCCCTTCCCCTAGCGGGGCACACGCCGGGCAGAGGGGGGTCTGGGGTGGGTTTTGGTGCTTTGGTGCTGCCTTCCAAATCATTGTGTCCTCATCTAGTGCTGCCCTAGATCTGCTCATCTCAGTTGACAAACCAGAACGTCAACGGCCAGGATGCACCAAACCAAAAATGACATTTAGGCCAAGTAACGCTAATGCTGCTGACCTCAGGAACAGACCTGGAAAACCCTGTTTTGAGCCCAAAAGTGACATCCCACCAGTTAGCTTATTTTATTCTAAAGCTGATGCATAAGAAAACCCAAGTTTTAATAGCAAATAATTGCTACTGCATTTAAAACGTACACTAAGCATTCACATTTCAAGCAGATGACAGTCAAACGGATCAGTGCTTGCTCATAGCCACCAGCCTAGTATCTCCCAGCCCAGATGCTGGAGGTGGGCAGCACAGGGCCAAGCCATGCTGCCAGCAGTGCTGCGGCTGCCCATGCCAGGAGGGCTCGGCAGGGCTGCCGCTGGGCAGTGTGTGCTTCTGCTCATCGTCACTGTAATGCTAATCCCTGGGCAGCCTGAAAAGCTTAAAACACTCAAAACATTTGTCAGTGAAACGTTCATCTGTCTTTGTTAAATGTTTGTTTTTGCAGAAATCTATAAGTATTGCTTATTACATATATTTTCTTCTTCCTTTTCTCCTAGGATCCTGCAGGAATCTTTGAACTGGTGGAGCTTGTGGGCAATGGTACCTACGGGCAGGTCTATAAGGTAAGGGCTCCACCTGAAGTGATCCCATTTGCCTTGGCCATGTGTTGAACATGGAGCATCCCAGCACATCATCTTGGCTAAGTCTGACCTGTTTCAGGCCTGACAAGAAGCCTTGCTGAACTCCGGCTTTTTGGTCTTGCGTGCAAGTACCGTGTAGCACAATTGCTTACAATAAGCAATTCATATTAGTTATGAAACTGTCACTAAAAAATAAATCGCCTTTTTTTTTCCTCTCCCCCCAGTTGCTTTTTATTGATTATATGATGAGGAGGGAGTGAAAAGTCTGTGCTTTAATAGATAAATCTCGATCTCTTCTAAGAGCTGAGTTTACGACTGCAGTAGGCTGCCAAATGAGTTTGCTACAGTCTAGTGCTCTGCTTGCACGCAGGCTGGCTGCCGCCCTTGCCACCAGCGGAAGCCTGCTGCAGGAGAAAAAACACAACAGTCAATAGGCTTGCTTTAAATTTCTGTAAACATCTGGAAGCAGCTCTCCAGATGAGAATAGTGAGGGGACTGTGGAGAACAGAATTTTAAACCCATGAACTTCTTTACAGAAATGTTTAAAATGTCCACCCTCTGCTAATTTACATCACCTGTCCCAAACACCTCTTAGCTTGGGGGATTTCCAGGATTTGTCATCTTGGTGGGGTTTTTTTTGTGGATGATGTGGGGTTGGGGAGGGATTGAATTATTTCGAAGTCTGGGTTTATCAGCACTTAACATGTTGGTGGGGAGATGTTTCTCGGCACGGTTGCATGAGGAATTTGCCAAATATTTTGGGTCTGCTGGGATACAGTAGCTCCCCTGGGCCCCATTCTCCAAAAAATTCTGTATGCGTGCGCATAAGTTCTGTATATATGTGTACTCGTGTGTGTGTGTGCGCACAGAGATCCTGTTTACCTGTCACGCCCATATTCTCTTTTGACTATAGAAAAGAATATATTTACGTGCTCTTACTTGGTTGCTTGGAAGGCACAGCTCTTGCCTGTCAGGTGGTAAAAGACAGCGAGCTGCCCCTGCTGAGGAGAAGAAGAGAAGGGTGCTTAAAAAGCTACCTGTCAGGAAGTGTTTGTTCTGAATTCTGGTTTCCCCATCCTCCCGCTGCTGTAGGCTAATCCCATCAGTACGAGGATAGAGGGATTGAAGTGAACTGAAGATGAAGTGGAACTTCCGGAGTTTCAAATGTGTGAATTTTCGAACTGGAATAAGTTTAAAAAAAAACAAACCCACAAAACAAAAACAAAGGAAAAAAACCCCACACCAAAACTGTTCTTATCAAGGTTATATTCCAGGGAGCCTTCCCCGCTGGTATTGGTGGTTTTTCCACCGTGCGCTCCTTGCCGCGGGAGCTCCCTTCCGAACTGTTTTTCTTCTCAGCTGCTAAAATAATGGTAGAGGGTGACCTAATTTTAACTGGTGCATATTTCTAACAATCAGTGGAAACTATGCGCCTTTAACGGCCTTTTGAAAGCGTCATGTTTTTGTGGAGAGCAGAAGAGGGAAATAAGCTAGCTGGTGCTGGCGCTGCTGGTTGCACGGCTCTGCTGATCGCGTTTCCTCTCGCTGTGTTTGATTCTTTCGGTGCGTCTGTGTGTTACCTTAAAAGGGGGAAAAAACACCCAGAAGCATCCAAGTGTAGGCTTTCCGGGAGGCGAACGCAGTTCTGTGTTCCCTTTTTCTCCTGATGTACAAGAAAAAATTCTCCTCTTAAGTGTTTTTAACTTGCTGGAGCAATCGGATTGTCCTCGGTGTGATTCACTTGGTACCGGTGCCAGACGAGATGGTGATGGGGGGGAGGAACACTGCTGTCCAAACCAAATTAGTAAGTATTGAGGTATGAGTTCAGGCTAAGACCGACTTCAGAGCTCTCTTAAACTGAAGTCTTGGAGTGGCACCCACTCTATAAACAGAAGGAGACTTTGATATAAAGCATACATAACTGTTTATGGTGTCCCACCCTAAAACCTAGCACAGAAATAAGATCTCTGCGATTCTTTTCCTCCAGATACCACCACTGTATTTATCTCTTGCAGCAAAACAAATGGATCAACTTTCATGACACACAGACCTTCTGGCTCCCTTCTAAAACAGCCTTTAGAAGTGGTCCATACCTAGGAGCAGTGTCCTCTGTAATTAGATGCTTGTTCCACCGCCATTTCAAACCCATCTCAGGTGGGGCTGGGGTTTTCCCACCCCTCTGTGCCGGTGCTGCCTGAGGTGCACCGTCACTGTCCTCTTAGAGGCTGTGTGTGTCTCTACTTATATTTTTAGATGTGGACGGAATAATTCATTGTGGTGCCCGCTCTGGTGCTGGCTTCCTAGCCTGGGCTTTGCCAGTCCAACTCCTGTGCTCTCTGCCAGGAGCAGTCACCTGGTGAGCATTGCGTCCCCTTCGCACGGCTGGTCCCTCTCTGAAGCGAGCAGAGCAGCTCTCCCCTTGGGAAGAGGTGGAAGTGAGATGCTTATTCCAGGCGGGGGAGAGCATCTTATGTTTGTGTGCTGCAAGACTGCCGAAACAGGACTGCAGCCCTGAAGTTTGCCCCAGAAAACCTGACTTAGCAGCCAGCTCTTAACACTGCCGCATGGCCATGTTTGTGTTGGAGACTACAGGTGTCCTGGTGGTAACCAGCTGGCTTGCCCGGGACCTGGAGGGACATGTGCAAGGTGCAAACCTCCCATTGATCCCATGGGATAAAGTGCACGGTTACATCGTTCTGATGACTGAATGATATCACAGCCTGACAGGGTGGGGAGCCTGAGAAACGGCTGATACTGCCAGAGCAACAGGAGCCATCAGAGAGCAGTGGTTCATGGAGCCAACCTCAGGATCCGCTGTGTTGGAGAGGTTGGGGAGCCCCTGCCACGGCACATGCCTTCTCCTTGCTCGCAGGAGAAGAAGACGTATTGGCCAAGTCTGGTGCACGTTAAGAGCTCCCAAAAGGCGTGCACCCCTCTGCCGAAGCAGGGGCACCTGGATGAAGCTTGCTGCACAAGTTGCTTTGATCCTGCTTTCTGGGTCGTGATTTGAAGAGCCCATTCAGGTGGTGCACAATGCTTCTGTAAATCAAAGCCTTGTTATCTGAGGCTTGTGCTCCAGAGGCAAAGGTAACTTGTTCAGATTGATCTCTGTATTTTCAAGTAAAGGCCTTTCTTTGCTCAGGACTGCAAGTTAAAACATCGCCGTGGTGCTTCCCAGCTCTGGCTGTACCACAGGGACACCTGAACGCTGCAGGAGCCCTCAGCAGCGACCTTCTCTGCTTGCTCTCCTCTAACCCCAACCACAAGCTCTTCACTTTGGATAATCGCAGAGAGAAATAACATTCCTTGTTCGCTGCTTAACAATCTCTTGTGAATAGCTTGATTTTTATTTTAATGAGGGACTGCACTGCTGATCGTTTATCTCTCTAATTGAATCGGAAGCTTTTCTTTATTTTCTAATAATCCTGCATCTAATGTTACAGATTGTAAACTGGTTTTGATAAAAGACTGAGAGCTTGCTAGCTCTTGCAGTAGGGGATTTTTGTGTCCTTGGATTTTCTTTCTTTTTTTTTTTTTTTTTAAGGTGTTTAAAGAAATGGCTAACAGGAATAGAATGAGTTGGATGTGGGGAATTGAGCCATTGCCTCAGTGTTTTTTTAGCAGGTAGCTGATGGCTGAAAGCAAAACTGTAAACGTAAAAATCACTAAGACCCTTTAGAGCGTTACCTAAAGTGTGAGGAAATGCTCCAGATGTTCCAGAACATTATTATTACTGCTTATCTCTACTTTGCATTAGAGAGCAAGCAAAAAGGCCTTAAAATACTGTGTAGGCTTAGATTGTCAGGATAAATCACAGCATTGTGGCCCTGATGCTTTCTCAGAAATACCTTTCCAACAGATCGTTACAAAGCTGGAGGAAAACATGCAGTGGGCTACTTATTGTGCATTGAATATGTTAAAAACCAAAGCAACCCCCCGGTGTTTTTAGACCTGCTTAGCCATGGGCGTTCACACGCTGGCCCGTGCACAGCGTCACCAAAGCAGGATTTTGATGCAAGCCTTTGCAACAGTGAAAAAAATCAGTAAATAGGTCAGATGGTAACCTTTGCCTCTCTCATCTTGTGTAGTTTTACAACATTGAACAGGGAAATAAATGATGTTGAGATTACATATTCACGTGCTTCTTCCCAAGCATACCAGGAGGACAACGGTCATTAATGCCAAGTGCTGCTTTGCTGAATGCCCTGGGGATGCGGCTCTCCATTTAGAGCTTTAGCAAGGTTTTATTTTACAGGGTACAAGATACAGTACTGTGGGCTAACTCCATAACTGCACAATAACTATTGATTGTTTAATTAGCTGGTAAATGCCATATAATCGCTAAGCCATTACGCAGCATTATTCTGCGCTCTAATTTAGAGTGTGTGGGATCTGCAAGCCGCAAGTCTCATAGCTGCGGCTCCCCAGGGAGCTCCTCCACCGTCATCACAGGATGGGGCAGAGCAGGGGTCACCCCCCAGGAGCCACCTTGGGGTGCCACCAGCCACCTCCAGGCAGGGTGTCTGGCCACGGGCTGTCCCTGTCCCCTGCCAGCCCAATCTAGGCAGCCATTTGAAGAGGACATGGTTTTTGCAATTGCTCTTTGTTGCACTGTGTTGTGTCTGTCTGGGGTACAACACATGGGGGAAAGGGATGAAGAAATGCATCCTAAGGTCTTTTGTCAGGGTTTATTTATTTATTACCCAGCTGGCATTTGCCAGAAGCCAGGACTGATCCATCTGGATGCAAACCCCCAGGTTTGACCCAGTAAATGAAGATGTTGAGGTGTGTGGGTATGAGAAAGTGAATAAAGCATTTGAAATCCAAGGTCGCCTGTTGCTGGAGAGCTGGGAGCAACAGGGCTGCTGGGACACTTTGGTCCCCGAGTCAAATCCCTGAGAATGTTCTGGGCACAAGCCTGTTCTCGGTAACATTGTCCCGGAGTTTGCAGATGCCAAAGGAGGAGGGATAACGTGTGTCCTGCCCTCCTGGGTGCTGTTTGTGTGCTCCCCTGCACAGCAGCATCGTTCCTCGTGGCACCCCTGGGCATGTCACCGCTGCAAGCTGGTGGGGTAACAGGTGAATATGCTAAGGAAAGGCATTTAGAAGAGTTTTTCTTTCTTTCTTTTTTTTTTTTTTGGAGGGGAGGTATGAGAAAATAACTAATGTTTAGCCTGGCTGAGGTCCGGGTCAGCCCAGCTGCTGCTGATCAAGCACTGGGCTCTTGCATCAGCCCTGGTGAGAACAGAGACTCTGCAGGTTCCTGGGTCATTATTAGCAGTTTGGATAATTAGCCTGTGTCAAGAAGGACATTAATTGGTTTTTAATAATCAGTTGTTTTATTGTCTCTCTTTCTGAAAGGCTGATGGTCAATAGTTTGATAATTAATCACTGCTGCTTTTAGCCATGTGGAAGAAGTTACTGTGCTGCACACAATTAATATTTCCTGGGGATTGTTGCTGTAAAGAACTAAGCTTAGTTTACATACACAGCTTTTATAGCCAAAGACTGACTGCTGTGCTTTGCTTGAGATACCGGGCTGAATGCATGCAAACCACATGCACTGCCTGCAGACCGGGTCATGCTGCTGGCCACCCCTCGTCCAAACACCCGTCCTGCGGTGGTGGCTGCTGTGTGGCGGTCCTGAGCATGCCAAGGGCACCTGGTGCTCGCTTTCACGGGCCACCGAAGGAATTCAGAGCTCCATCATCTTGCAATCTAAACAAACAGCTCTAACCCTAGACAGCCAGCTATTGCATTTGAAGGTGCATTGTAAGCATTTCCCTTTTCCCACCTTCTTGTTGTTTGTAAAATGAACTGTGGTGTTGTGAGGTTGGGCATGACTTGAGCCAGATAGGTTCTTCTAGCATCATATCCTTGGCTTTGGGTCCTTCTTTTTACTTCTAACCTCTTCAGAGATTGCTTTTGCTGCATGGTGGGACAGGCTGAGTGTAACCGCGTGCGCGTGTATGCATATCGCCATCCCTCGTGATGGTGTGATGGTCGCTGCAGACTGAGGCAAACACGTGAGGGGTTGGTACGCTCTGATTTGGGAAGCTCCTCGGCTTTCCTCACGATTTGGTGCTGCGCTAAGAGCCTGGTCCATAGGGCTGAGACGGGGAAGCACTTTGCCTCTGCCCCACTGGGGCAGCAGAGCAGTTAACCAGCGCTGAGCTGACGTGCCCTGTCCAGGGCTCTTCGTTCTGCTGGGATGGTTTTGGTGGTGGCTGGGACCGCTCACATCCACATCCAGATATGGACCCGCGTGGGCAGGCACCGGCCGCCCAGCATCTTCAAGGTCGCGTAAGGGCTATGTGAGTGTGAATGGGTTTATGAGACTTACAGGCTGCTTTATAATCCTTATGTATTACAAGCACAGTATTAAATATTAAGCCATTGTTTCTGCTGGGATGGCTCCCTGTGCCGGCGGAGAGGGCGGCAGTGCTGTTGTGTGAGGATGCTCGCTGGGGTGGGGGTCTCCGCTGCTCCCGTGGGCACCGGCTCACGGGTGGTGCTGCGCTTTTTATCAGCTCTTCCTGGGTCGCAGGAAGGGGTTGGGCTGGCATACTGGTACGTGATAACGCGTGCTGGCTTTATCAGAAGGAAAACGGGCGACCTCAATTTATCAGCTTCCCTATGATGTTAAAATATCTCTAGAAGAGAAGGTCCTTTTCTTGCTGACTCAAATGGGGGGTGTGTGTGTTTCTGAAACGGGGACTTGTTTTTGCCATGCAGGCAAGGAAGTCTTAACTGGAAAATGCTTAAAATGATGTTTCACTCTTTTTTAAAAAAAAAAAAAAAAAAAGCGCTTTGTTACCAGAGCAACTGGTACATCTTGTGCTGCTTCATTTCCCTGAAACACAGAGAGAGCCCTCAGCCCTCCCTCCCTCCCCCCAAGAAACCAGCCCACACAACACACCTACGCACCAATATGTCACATTAACTTCGCCGCTTTCTGAATAATATGAGGAAAAGGTGCTTTTTACATTTCAATCCTATAGAACACAGGTTATAAAAGGTGATTAAAAATGTTCCTGTATTGCCTCCCTTTTAATCTCTATTCCCTATCCCCCCCCCCCGAGTTTGTGATGGGAAAGGGCAGCGTGAAGGTCAGCAGCAGACCGACGCGTCTGTGACGTGACATTCGTCCACTCTCCGTTGCGTTGCTGGGTGCTCTGCTTCTGTAAATACCGCACAATTTCGCAGGACAAAAAAAAATCTGCAGTGGCATAGAGGGAAAAAAGCTACCTTTGAAGATGCTAAGTAAAGCCAGGGGCGCACTGCAGAGCATGTGGGATGTGGCGGTGGGTCTTGCAACACTCTGTGGGTGCCAGGCGTAGGCAGGGATGGAGGGAGAGCCCTCTCCTTGACTTGTGGGGATTAGAAGACCTGCAAGCACCTGCTCTGCTGAGGTCTGTAGAGCAAGCGTCATTTCCAGTGCCACCTTCTATCCGTGGCAGTGACTGGTCTAGGAACTCAGACCTGTCTTTTCTCAGGTCTTCTGTGAGGGCCCTTGAAGTGGGCCAATTCACTGGTTGGCTCTACAGCCCCGGTATCTGTAGGTTTCATGGTTGTGGACCAGTGCTGCTGGATTTGTGGTTGCAGCAGGACAGTCTGGGAAGAGGAGGATGTGGATGCACGTAGCTAGATTTAATACTGACGTTTGAGAAGACTTGCTGCCTAGAGGTCTCCAAGCTCCCCAGGAGAAATTGGTCTGCGTGAGTTGTCAGGCTGGTCTGCGCTTGCGTGGCTGCTCTTGAGGTTGCTCAAAGTCCCTTGACTTTGGTCAGGCTCTTTGGGTCTGCTCATGGTGATATACCTGGGCATCCAGCTACCATCTGCGTTGCTCAACCTGGGAGATGGGGGTGTAGGGGGAGCTGTTGACAAAATAGCCAAGTTTTCAGAATTGGGGTTATTCCATGTGAAAGCATCACTCTCCCTTTCGGGAGGTGCAGCTTCTTGTCCTACTGAAGCTTTCGTTGCTCTGCTCACTGTAATACCTTACAATAGTACGTAGTATGTTATAAGGGTGTGGTTATGGCCATCGGGTGAGGTACGGATGCTGTAAGGCTCCAGGTGGATTATAAAAAGCAGATTAGGAGCATCTTGCTCTAAGTAGAAGCTGGTACCTGCTGATTTTTGTTGTTGTTGACTTGCTTATATATATATTTATATTTTTATATATATATACTTATATATATTTAAGGATTATCAGGTTAGTCTAGTGAATTGGAGCCTAGTGCAGTGTACAGAAAGCCTAGGGCCAAGTCCCCGCTGTTGCGGACTTCTCCGGTGACCTTTGCTGAATGAATCCCCTCTTCTCCTTTCCCATCCCTGTCCTCACCCCTCTCCCTGTAAAATCAGAAACAGGGCAACGCCGGGGTGGTCTGGGGGCAGAGCTGGGAGCTGCTTGGTGGTACCAGCATTGGAAAGCCACCTATGAGGGGATGGTGTGCTAGGTGCCCCTGCACCAACCTTTTGAAAACAAAAGGTTGGGGGTGAGGCTGGTTCCCAGAGGAGCAAAGTACAGCGGTGGTTAGCTGTTAGTAGGTCAACTGAGCGAAACAATCTAAAGAAGCACTGAAAAGTAGGTTTCAGAGCTTGGAAGTATTTTGTTCCTCCCGGCTCTGAAGGTGCCACTCTCAGCTAAGAAGGCAGGAGAGGACTTTTTGGAAGGTTTAGAAAAGGGGATGCGGGGAGCAGTAGCCTGTGAACATTGGCCCAGGCTGTGTATTCAAAGCGTTCACAGTTGCCAGAGTGTTTGTCTTCAGAGATGTTTCTTGTCATTTTTTTATGTCTTTTCAAATTTTGATGCAGCTTGACTTGCAGCTGACTCTGAAGTCTTGAAGGCAAGCGATGCCTGTGGGGAGCTGGTTGGAGCTCTGCATCTTCCCCTGGTTACGCTTTGAAGGCTCGCTACAGAGAGAAGTGTGTCTCTCTTGTATCTGCAGTTTATTCTTAGGTTTACCTGGGAAGCCCTTTACACTAATTACCTAAAGATGGAAAGTGCCAAGCAAACACAGCCTGCTTCCAAATGTTGTGGGTTTTTTTCCTCCCCTCACATAAGAATGGCAGATTGGCATAATTTTTTTTTGTTTGTTTAGGTCTTTAAATTTTTTTTGTGTTGAGGTCTCTAAATTTTTGTGTTTGAATGTGCTCATGGAAGAATGTGGGTAGGAGCCCAACTGCATCCCCACGTCCCCACCATGCCGCCCTTGTCCCCCAGCCCTGCTCCCACGTAGGTGGCCGAGAAGGAGGTCAGTTAGGGCTTCAAACAGCACTGCAATCAGCTGGAGAGGAATGCGGGGGAACCTGAGCCTTTGCTAGCATGAGCTGTGGTGATCCAGCCCATGGAGTCCCGTCTAGTACCATGAGGAAGGCAAGGTGCCACGGCCACCCGTCTCCCTGTGCCCCGGTGGGTATGCGGGGCTCGGCGCCTACCCGTGGGTGCGCAGCATCCCCAGCCGTGTGCTCGGTGCTGCACGTCTTGGGCAAGGGTGGCGTGCCGGGAGCTCACCGGTCCCTGCCAGTGGTCACCTACCTTGGGCTGGGCTGAGCTAGAGACCTGTGTGTCATGTCCCAGGGATTACTTGTATTCTTTAAGTCGTCCCTCCCACCCCCAAGATTTTTTTGCTCTCCACTGGTGCAGGGCAGTGCTCTTAAAGAATAAGCGTTGGTACATGCTCCTTTTTCATGCGTCACCTTAGTTTTCCCAGTTGAGGGAATGTGAAGTACGGGATGCATCCAGGAGACTCAGCTGTGGCCTGCAGGTCTGCAAGAGGATGAGAAATCCAGGTGCCGGGTTGGGGCTGGCGGGCTTTCTCTTGGTGTGAGTCTCTGCTCGAGTGTGGCAGTTGGACTCGGGGACTGTAGGAACCTCCTGGGTTGTTGGGTTACATCGGTTGCACGGTGGGGGGCTTTCACCAAGGGGGTCACATCAGCATCAGTGGCAGGAGCACCCCGAAGTGGGAGGGATGTTGCTCTTGCCCTGCTATCTACTGTTTTGTAGGGGCGCTTGCAGCCTGTGGCAGTGCGTTTCCAAAATGAATAGCCTTCTGCAGGTCATTATTTTCTTTTTAATCCACTGTAAAACTGAACCTGACAGCAAACGGTATTGAAATGACCTTGGACGTGCAGGGGCAAAGAGGGACAGGGAGGTAATCCAGCCCAGTGTGTTTAAAAATGAGAGTTGTGGAGGGGAGGGAGTTGCATAAAGGACAGAGAATTGGATTTCAGATGTCCATGGTTAATTTTACAAAGCTGCCCACAAGCCCAGTCTGGAAGCTGTGCTGGCTTTGTTAGCTCTGCACAGGCATGAAAGATCAAGAGGCAGAAGCACCTTATCTGGGCAAGACCCATTAGCACGACATGCTTCTCGCACTGGAGGTGATGCTTCACCTCGGCTGCAGGGAACGGGCGGTGCACCGCGCTCCCGTCTGATCGCATTTCAGTGGATGTTGCCTTAGGTTGATGTAATTTTTAATTTTTTTTTTTTTTTTTTTTTTTCCAGCTAGTGCTGGGTGGGGATATTTTTTCAATAAGTCTAGCTATCGAGTTCCAAATAAACAAATAGTGTTAGCTCGTGACAGTTCTTCTGCTCCCTCGAGAAATAGTTATTAACAGGGTCAGTGTGAAGAAATGTATTTTATGTTTGTCTGCATGGTATCTAGATCAAATGAGAACAGGCTTATACAGGAAAACAGCTACATTTAAAAAAAGATTTAACTGGTGGATGCCTCCTGATTAGTTAAAAGGTGTGATTGGCTCCTCACAGGTTGGCATTGTGTTTTACTTGAAATAACTCTCGGTGTGAACTTCAGGGTGGTTCCTCCATCTGGGAAGCAACCCTGGGGTGTCTGCAGGGATTCCTGGTGGGCACCCCAAGGTGATGGGATGGGATGGGATGGGAGCCTCTGCTGCTGAGCTCTCATCTGAGCTCCTCCTCCAGAAAGCCTGTTGTAATGGTAAGTAGGGGTCGGAGTGCCAGACAGAGGGTTGGAAAGGAAAGCTTGGAGCTTGTTCTAAGGCCTCTACTTCTCCCTGTCCATTTATCCTTGATTTTCCCAGTGAGGGTGTAATGGCCAGGGCGCTGGGCTGGCGGGGCTGTGTGCCTGCAGGTGGGTCAGTGTGGCAGTGCTGGTTTGCATTTTAAAAAAATATAGGTGGCTGTTGCTGAGGAGGGGTTGAACGTGTTAACCTCAATGACAAAGAAAACAAATTTAAGCAGACTTTTTTGTTTGTTTGTTTGTTTGGTTTTTTTTTTTTAAAACTCCACATGATGGATCTGTCCCTGCAGAGCCAGGACTGAGGCATGGCTGTGGGGAGCGGTACTGCACCTATCTCTGCTGTGAATTAAGCTGGTTTGCTTCACACCAAGGAGCAGAAAGAAAAGCAAGTCACTGCAATGGGACATTCATGGTAGCAGTCACGTTTTTCATGAATCGCTCAGGTCTCGGCCCACGTTTTCCAACATATATCCACATTCAGTCCTACTAGGTTTAATCCTAATATATCGCTGCCTCTGTATGACAGAGAGAAAATCCCTACGAAGTGTAGTGAGGAGTTGAGCCTTCATCTGTGGTGTGGTCTTCCAAGTGCTGAGCAGCTGGCAGCATCTGTGGGAGTCAGCAGCGCAGCGTGCTGTCCCTGGGCTCCGGCACGCTGCTGGTGCCGGTGCTGAGGTCCAGCAAGCGAAAGGGATGTGCTTGGAGAGACCATCATCTCTCCTGCTGGGGTCTCTAGGGCCAGGCCCATGTTGGCAGGGGTGAGATGCAGACAGGGAGCCATGTAATCCTTCCAGCTTACTCTTTTTTTTCCTGCTTTGCATCGCCTTTTGAAAAGATGGGCTGTTTCTGCTCCGGCACATCTTGCAGTTGATAAGTCTTTATGCTAATACTTTCCTTGGTGTTGTGATTTGTCCCTGAGCAAAACTATTAGTTGGGAATATGATGTCTCATTAAGTATGTAACTTGAGCATTCGGAAGTCTCCAGCCAACCTCCCCCCTCCTCGCCTGGCACGTAAAAACCTCTTTAGAGTTTGAAGCTCTTACGGACAACATGAAAGGCTGGAAATGCATCTTTATGTTTTATGGAAGTAGACATTCGCATGTAAGCAGCGATCGGGGCTTAGGAAAAATTGCAAATACCACTGGACTTGCCATTAGTCTCTTGTTTTGTTAGAGCAATTATGGTTATAGTCAAAGTGGGCGGTACTGTGGTGCACGGTGGAAATGCCTTCGTGTTCCTGTGCTTCAGAGATTTTTCTCTTTCACACTTTAATTCAGCAGGTCCAGGATTGAGGCCAAAGCTTTTCTTCTCTACATAACTAATAGAAAGACAGCCAATTCAGCAGAATTTCTGTAAATAGCCTGTTCCAGATGAATTGCAGATTGTGTATCCGAATGCCAATAGGGCTAACACGAGGGGCAGTTTGCAAAAGAAAATGGAAATCTTGTGTTAGAGGAGCAGGCTTCTGAAACGCAATGTAAAATTGCACTTTTGGACTCTGCAAAAATAATGTTTGCTGTAGTCATGAAACTGACCAAAAGGCAGAAAACCAAAGTCTCGATGCCGGGTGCTGAAGGGCAGCATCCAGTGGGTGAATCCTCCTGGTCGCACAGAAAATGCGTAGGATCTGCTTAAAATCCTATAGCAGCCAAGCAGCGATCTGCTCCCTTGAACGTTTACCAAAAGGGCTCCTCCAGTATTTTATATTACTTTTTTTTCTTAATTGACAAACAACAGCATCCATGGGGATAGAAGAGCCGTGGCAGTTGCAGCGTGGTTTGGGATACTCTGCCTGTAGCATCCGTAGAGTCATGGCTTTCGGGGGGTGGTGGGTACCGCAGGGGAGCTGCTCGGCCAGCCGGTGGTCCGAGGCATGGCCCCCCTGGAGCAGTGACCGCTGCCCACGGGGTTCGACCCCCATGGCAACAGTTGGATTCGAGGTCTGTCGCTGTCTAGCCTTTAAAAGCCAGCATCGACGGGGCGGGTTGTTCCTTCACGCTAGCTGCCATGTAACTCCTCGGACTGGAAATGCATTTGCACGCGTGCTGCTGTGCTGGCATGCTGGGTTGTGCAGGGCACGGCGGGTTCAGGTTACAGCTTTCTGCTTGAGGAAGGGCACAAGGGGCAGGGAGAGGCTTGCTCTCGAGCTGTGTTATGTGTCTTTGGCTGGGTTGACTTGGGCTCTCTGAATCATTTGCATTTAGCTTTGCTGCAGAGTATGTACAGTGTATTTGTTCACCCAGGTTAAGCACTATAGCACTGCGCCAGGGCTGCACCTCCATCTTGCAGCCTTTTTTTCCCTTATGGCTAACTTGGGAGTTTGGGGGTTTTGGGGGGTTTTTGCTTGTTTGGTTTTTGTTTTGTTGAGTTTTTTTGGTTTTGTGTTTGTTTTTGGTTTGGTTTTTTTTTTGCATCTGCCTGTATTAGCTGAAACTTGGCACAGCCAAGGAAAATTGGTGCCTTTGCCATGCTGTTCCGCAGCAGATACAGGTTTGCATGCAGAGCGGTGCCGGCAGCCGGCAAGGTCATGTAGCAAGGGATGTGGATTAGCGAAAGGGCTGAGGGTAAGAGCACGATTTCGGGCTGGCCCATGTGACGAAGACGAGCCTTCTTCCTCCAAATCTGTCACCTTTCTTCTAGAAAAAGCCCTAAATGTGTGGTACGGTGCCTGGGATTGTGTTTAGCGAGGACTCAGCATGTCACCAGTTGGATTTAAATACAGTGGGGGAAGAGGCTGGCGTGGGGGCAGCATGCGAGCCCCGACCCTCGCGTTGGCTGAGCCCCCGGCAGCGGGATGTGCCCGCTGGTGAGGGTCTGAGAAGCCCCAGCTGGGCTGTGAGGGCAGCCTGCATCCCTGGGGAGGGGATGTGGCTCCTGGCATAGCTACGGCAGCGTGCGCCTTAACCTCTACTAATTACTGCCTTCGTCCCTATTCCGATACTAGGGAATATCGCTTGGGTTGCCTGAGCCTGCAGATGAGTTGGCGTAGGGAGAAATCCAATGGTGGGGAAGAGCAAATGCTCCAGCATATGCTCCGAGTGTTGGGTGTTTTGGGGTTTTTTGTTTGGTTTTGGGTTTTTTTTGTTTGTTTGTTTGTTTTCCCCCTTCCCTTATTGGTGACCGTTCACAACCTATTTGGGAAGGCACTTGAGAAGAAACAAGCTAATTACATAATTTAATAAAAGATGTGAGAATACCGAGCTAAGCACACTGGCAGTGTTGGAGGAGCCGGGGCTGCAGAACGTGACTTGCGTTGCACAGGAGAGATTAATCACGTCGCCTCCCGGGAGGCAGGTCTGCTAGAAAGGTGGTTGTGTTGGATGTGCTGTTCGTATTGTTAAAATTAGGCTGCGTACAAGAACTAATAAAAGCAGAAGAAAAGATTTCTAGCAGAAGGGATCAATAACTCCAAAGCATTCTAATTCAAAATTAGAAAAATGAGAACAGTTATGGGCAAGGAGAGTGTATTAATAAAGGAAAATGAGTATTTGTTACTCCTGGTGTGAAATGAGGTAATTTAAGAGAAATGCTTTAAGTGCCTTTTGTCACAGTTAATGCCTTTTGTTAGATTTCCAAGCAAGATGGAGCCTGCGACTTTCAATTTCAGGGTTCTCGGATGATCAAAATACCGTGGGGCGGTCTGATCATCTCATACTTTACTGGAATGAGGTCATCAATAACTTTTGCCTGGGTGTGATTTACACAGTTGTCAGTGTCTGAATTGCCATAATATGTCTCTGNGGGGGAACCCCAAAGCAGGAGCTCTCTGGGTAGCTGGCTCACTGCTAATAATGGATACAGAAAAGTGATTACTTGTGATCCATTCGAACAGAAAGGTTCAGCCTCTAAAGCTGGAGGCATGGCAGCTGTTACAAGGTCAAGCAGTGTCCTTTAAGGAGAAATAGGTGGCGAATACTGTCAGCTGCAGATAACACATCTGCAACATCATGAAAAGTACATCTAAAATTAGGATTAAAGGTGCTTTGCACTTGTACAGAGAGGGGGGAAAAAAAGAGAAGATAAGAGGCGAAATCAGAAGAAAGAGGATTAGCTGTTGGTGGGTGACAAGCGATAGCTCTGGCCAGGGAGAGACTGAAGCAGCAAAGTGCTCAGTAACCTGGGGAATTATCAGAGGTTTCTGCAGCTGCTTCCAACTGATGGTCTTCAACAGCCTGAAACTCTTTGTGTTTGAACCTCTCTCTCACCCCATGCCTATGTGTGTACATGCACGTGCAAAATCTTGTCTGCAGCCCCGTATGTCGGCCTGGGAATCCGAAAACCAGAGGCCCTGGTCATCCACGCTTGCAGAAGTCTGCTTTAATTTTAGATGCCTTAGTTTACATTGAGGCAAAAAGGGACCTGACTTTCAGCTATGCTGGTAGACCTCTTTCTTTGGTTGACATACGCCGCGGGTCAGGGCGCCGAGAGCTTCTGAAAATGAAGTCCTCACGCCTTGGCAGATGTTTTCAAGTTTCTGCTTTGGTAAATGGGGCTCGGAAGCTTTGCTGAAGGTCTTGCAAGAGAAACTGGATCTCTTGACTGATGGATATGAGCCAAAATTAGCATTTCTTAATATGTTGAAGAGGGCAATACTGTAAGTTTCGTCAGTCCCACCATGCTGAGAAACCCCAGTCTATGAAAATAGGTTTTGGCTACAGCCTCTCCGAGGTTGTAGGTATATAACCATGGCAGTGGCTTCACAGGTGGGAAACTTGGATTCGTGTTCCCAACTTAGAACGATCCCAAAGGAAAATACCTCCCCTGAAGCAGAACAAGGAAGGTCCAGGGAGTCTAATGTGCTTTTCCTCCACCTTGGGAAAACATCACAGCCAAACAAAACCTATGAGTTTTTCATTAAAATCAGACGCTTCGATGCGAAGCCTATTCTTGCAAAAACTTCCGAAAGGTTTGGGGTTTATTCCGTAGTGGAAGAAAAATGTCTTTGCAAATCTCAAGCATTTTGGGGAACTGGTGGTGGTGTCCTGGGGTCAGCGGTACCCAGAACCGCACGTCTGCTTGCTGCTTCTGTGGCAGGATGCTTGCTGACACCCAGTTCATCAGGTCCGGACATACCCGGGCGTCTGGGAGACCTTACTGGTGTCTGGTCCGTAGCTGACGTTTCATTTTGCTAGCAGAAAATTAAGATTAACCTTGAGATCAGCAGACTATAGTGAAGATTGCACACCCATGCTGTAGGATAAAAATAGACACAAACTGTAAAGGGAGAATATCATATCTGTTAAAGATCATCTATGTGTGGTTAATGTATCAGTGACCAAGCCTCATCCTGAGCTTGTGGAAGCTTTACCTGCATAAGAAAATTGTGTATGAACTGTAACGACCTCCCAAGTATGTGTCCTTGTACATAGGTGGACCTTGCCTTCTCCATTTTCTCATCTGCCCAAACGAGTCTTATCAAAGGAGCATAGTGTTTAATTTGAGGCAAGCATCAGAAGAAAAAGCTACTATGGTTTTCGGTAGTCTGGTACAAAATTCTTTCTGCATTTCTTGGCGCTTAGTTATTAATGAGGCATTTGTTCTGTTTGCTTAAAAACCTCCCAGCAGCTAGCACATGTGCACTATGCAAATTATTTGTGGTCTGGTTAAATACTGTTTTTCTAGGAAGGGGAATAACTGAAATTAGTAGAGGAAAAATAAGTAACATTAACCCTCTGTAGGTTGTTCCCTCATTAATTATTTTGGTTATTTGGCTCTTGCGGTGGAACTGAGCGTGCCGCTGTCATTAACAGCGACTCAGGACCTCGACTTGAATAGTCACGTACCCCTGAGTGCTTACTTTGGGTGGCAGCGGTCCAGAAAACTGCCAGCATCCTAATTAACACACTTTTTCAATGGACAATATTAATATCATACTATTATACTGTAAAATGAGTAATTTGAATAGACAGAATGTCTTGCACTCTCTTGATCTCTTGTGGATTAACCTACAAAAGGCCATTGGCACTCATTCTTTCAGGCCTTAATGGGTACAAAGGCTTCTAATAAAACAGTGTGGAGCAGAGGTACCTAAAAATGTGCAGCAAATATAATGCGTCTGATAGGGATGTTAATATTTTGTAAGAGCACCAAAGGAGAATGTGAAAGGAAATATTTGTAATAGATGAGCACCTCCGAATGATGGAGGAGTAAGGCAGCTCTCAGGGGTGACCGGTCCCACAACATCCATCTAAATGATGTCAGCCCAGCAGTGGTGATGCAGAAGTCCCCCAGCCGGTGCTTAGAGGAAAACAGTACTGAAAAGGAGAAAGCATATATATATTTGACTGGAAAACAGAAGACTTGGAAGGCTGCTCATGTTTTATTGATGCCCACCATTAGGGGCTACCACAAGGTATACTACTGATTTTAGCAAAAGGAATGGAAGTGCAGAAAATACTGTGAAAGAAAAGAGATTCACCCGGAGGAAAGAGCGGAGGTGCAACTGAAGCAGAAAACACTGTATTTAGCAAATAGGCTAAGAGGCGTGAGGGTTGCAGGATATGTTCGGGTAAGCACCAACTCATTTACTGAAGTATCCAGATCACTCTGTTCACCTGAGATATGTGCCCCGTATGTGCACAAACCATCCTATAGCAGATACCCTCTGCCTCTCCCAAGGTCCGACTGACCTTGAGTCCTCAAGGAAGGAGAAACTTGAGTCCTCAAGGAAGGAGAAACTGGCTTTGGGGTCAGTATTGAGGGGAAACCGCTGCTCAAAAAAGGGTGAGCCTCAGCACATCTTCGGTTCAACATTCAGTATAGAATAGGCTATTAGCTGTCAGGAATGAGCTTTCCAGTTGCTCCATCCTCTAAAGAGCCTTTGCTGGTGCAAATAGTGCAAAGGAAGGAGGCCCTTTCGGTAGCTGCAGATTTGGCTGTGGTCCCTGCAGGACTTGAGATCCTACAGAGACGGTCGGTCTGCAGCAGCAGAGGAGAAAGCCTGCTTGAGTGCAGAATTGATGCTAACAAATTGTATTTTGACTGGCTCGGCATAGGAATGAGATCTCGTTTAACAGAACCGGGGGATACTTTGAAGAATTGATAAAAGGGAGCTGAGTGAGAGGGCAGCTGTGGACACAGATTACCTGGACCCAGGATGGTTTCTGGTGGCGTCACACACAATCTGTGCATTAGCAGGGCCTGGCATCGGCTGTGGTCTCTTATGGAGGATGCAAACATGTCTTAGATCTCAACAAGCAAAAGGCATCTGTGAAGAGCAGCATTTTTCTAAAGAGGAAGGTGACTGTAGTGCTACGGGGTTCACTGTTTAAAACTGATTTAGTTCACTTTGTATGCAGGTAGCTTTGACTTCTGGATGAAAGCTTGACCATGGAAACTGTAGCTGCCAGTCAGAGCAGCAAACCTCTTTCTGTAGAGCCTGGCCTGACTCTGCTGTGCGGGTGGTATCTTTGTGTCTGTGGCTGGTATAAGCTGTTGGAACAGGACAAACCTCTTTTTCTGAAGCTAACTCATCAACCCCTCTGCCAGCAGCTGAGATGGGGAGACAAGACCGAGTTACCCAGTTGACTTTAGTTGCTGCCTGTCAGCTGGTGGTAAGACCTAAAGCATTTGTGTGTGTCTGCCTAGGCTGCATCCGTTAGATGTTCAAAGATGGGTGGCATCTGCTCTTTCCAAATAGCTTCAAATACATCTTTTTATGGTGTGTTCACAATGAACACTTACCTTTTGTACCACCCATGAGCTCTTTCCATGAGCTGGGACATGGTGGATCCTGTGTAAACACTGAACATGGATGATGTACATGCCTTTGCCCTTTCAAACCCTGGCATGTTTGTGCATCCAGCCGCAACACCGATGGCTAAGTTAGCTGTCACTTGGTCCACCGTGTCCCAGCTGGCGCACGTCCCCAGACAGCATCTTCATCAAATGTCATCCTGAGAAATGGTCTCATAGCACAAAGATTTGCACTGAGCTATGGTATCTGGAGAACAACGCTGTGAACCTGTTCCCATCAACTTCTGAATAGGCACATTCCCATAGGTATCAGCAGGAGTGCCACAGCGTGGGCGCTTAGTCTTCCTGGCTCTGTGAACTTGGTTTAATATTAAAAAAAAAAAAAACCTGTAATAATTTAGGTGAAAGGAGGAGAAAAAGAATGTCTTCATCCTGTGCCAGAGGTTACTTGAGTCCCTGCACAAAGGAACCCACTGGTGAGATTGGAGACATCCCGTTAGCTGGGAGCTAATGGAAGAATTAGAGGCTTTTAGAGCCCGAGTCAGTGTCGTGAATCAAACGCTGAAAACCTGCTTTGTTATTGCAGCTTTAAGAGAACTAGCAAATCTCCTTCAAGGAGTTTCTGTGATTGAATGAGTGGAAAATAAAAAGTCCACATCCCACATGCTTCTCTACTGCGGCCGTGCGGGGCTTGCTGGGGCCGGGGCTGGCAGGCTCCCCCGTCAGCCCTGACTTTCGCTCTCCGCAGCTCCCTCCCTTGAGCAGAAGCTGTTTTGGCTAGCAGTGAAATAGCCAGAGAGTCAAAAAATGTGGAAGAAAGAAAGAGAGGAATAATAATAAAAATAATACTCAAGCCAGTTAGAAGGGGAGGGAAGCGGGCAGCGAGTGGTGCAGAGCTGTGACTCACAGGCAGCTCCGCTCCCGACGCGTGCCAAGCCAAGCAAACGCAATACTGCAGCATCTCCGCTGATGGGCTTGGCAGCTTCCCGGCAGCCAGGGAGGCAGCGAGGCCGGCGGGCTGCGCCGCTTTCCCCATCCCCTTCATCCCTTCTTCGCTCTCATTTCCAGCCCGGTGTCTCTTGCCTGCAGCGCGGGCACCGTGGGTCTGCCTGTAGGCGATGCCCAGGTGAGCCCCTGCCTCTGCACGGAGGTTGCCCTTCACTGCGGCCGCGGAGAGCGGTGACATCGAGGAATAGTAATTGCGGTGCCGAAGCAAGATGCCCGGTGCTGGGTGGCACGGATACCCTCCTGCTGGGTTCGTGCACACGATAAGCTGAGCTGAGCTCCCTTGCTGCTCCTTCCATCTGCCCGTGTCTTTGCTGCCAGAGTTCATAGAAGTACCGAAATCTATTTTCCTGCCGACGCTTGCTGTCCTTACGTGTCCTCCTTTTGTGAATTACTTTCATCTTAATTGATTATTTTTTGGAACGTTCAGAAGAAGACCCAAAGAAGGCCTTAAAATAGAGAAATCATGTAGGTTTAAATATTTTTGAGGAAGACTGGGAGAATATTCTGCAGCCTGCTCCATGACCTTTTCATGTCTCCTAGGAGGCCAATAGCAACTTATTTTTGAATAATCCCCCAACTGCATTCAAAATACAAAAAATACTCATTTGTATAATTGCGTATTTTGCTTCAAGGTGACAGAAGTAAGTTAAGTCTTAAATGTACTGACTGTTGGCAGTGCAGCGCTGATGCCAGGAGGGTGTTTGTATCCATCAGAACACCAAGGTACAGGGCATGATTTTTTATTTTTATTTAATCTCCCTTAAGAGAAGGCTAGGGTTAGCCAGGCCAGGCTTGAAGGTCAGTCTCAGCTCCGCCTAAAAGCTCACATGGCATTTTATTCAGTTGAGCTTTAGAGGGTTTATTGCTTCATTCTCTAGGCTCAACCCAGAAATTATTTTCCCTTTTTTTTGCAGGAAGGACATTTTCTCCCAGATGATTTGCTTTGGTGATGGGGGAGGGAAACTCTTCTGACCCAAAATACCCAAATGATGGTTTCCTGGTAGAAAGAACTTAACTTCCTTTTTTTTTTTTTTTTTTTTTTTTGATTGTCCCAAAATGTGTGTATAGTTGCAATACCTGTCTGGGAAACATGCACTGTTTTTGAGCTTTGGTTCCCATTCTGGGGTTTTGCTTGGTTTTTAATGTGTCTCTGCAGTGGGAGCTGCTGCTGCTGTTCCAGCTAGCTCGCCTCACTCGACGTGAAGACAGCTAATGAGAGGTCTTCCAAGGCTCCCCTTTCTCAACCAAATGCCTTTTCCTGCCTCTGCACCCTGGCCCGAGGTTAAGCATCTCTGCCCCTCGAGGAATGAGGGAGCGCCCTTTGCAGGAGCAGCTAATTGGCAGTGGCTGCAGAGGTGACGGTGCCCTTCGTCTGCCAGCTGGAGTGAAGCTGTTAGCCAGCGGTGTGAGAGCACGGAAGCGAACCATTTATTTTCTAATTACTATTATTTTGGCAGATTCTTCTGACTTTCTGAAGGGCATGTAACCGATCTCTGCTGTGGTGACTCTGGTGAGCGGTGGCTCGCTCCAGCCTCGGCTGCAGAGCCACGTTATTCTGGTACAGTGTTCACAGCCTTTGTCAAAATCGTGCTGATTTTGCGTAATGCTGCTGGAGGTACCTGAAGGTGGGACTGGGCAGCTGGCGCAAACTGCAGCGGAGGGATCTGTGTGTTCATCCATCCTTCCCTGCCCCACGGGATCCCCAGCTGCCCCGGGCAGCGCAGGGAGTAGGGATGCTACGTGCACCGTCTGGAATAGCTACCCTGGTGTCAGGGTTGGCTGGTGAATAATGTCAAAACACATATTATTTTGAATAGAATGAGGTATCTGCTTGCAAAGCAAACAACTTTTTGTTGGTTAACTTGAGCTCCCCACAGGTCCACAAATTTTGGGCTGTGTAGAGGCGAGGCACACAGCTTGCTTGGTGTTGCAGTAAGGAAGGGAGATCACCTCTGTGGTTATTTAACGATGACTGGCTCAATCTTGTCCATATTAGTTCGAGTACAGTTATTTACATGCTCAGCCCAAGCATATGAACAGCCCTTTTGAAATCAAATGGGGCTGCTTGGGTGTCTAAGGGTGAATATTGGAGAAGTGTTTTGTGCCTGCGAGCCTGATCCAAGTTAACTGTGCTCCCCTTTATTTTACTGGCCCTCACATGGTCAGGAGATAAAATTATATTATGTTTTTCTCCTGTGAGACTGCATGGGTATATAAGCCGGGGACAGACGGGTATAGATGCACCGCAAAGAAGAAAGCCTCCTCCTTTGGCAGAGGCAGTGGCCGAGGAGACCCTGCAGACGCCCCTGCTGCAGCGCAGCAGGGAGAGGATGCTCGAGTCAAAATGGAAAATTACTTTCCACAGCATTGTATCTAAGATCCAGTCCCAGTTACTGCTCCAGGACTAGTTGAGTGTGATGAAGAACTAAAAGCCAGCAGATTATTTCAAATTCCTTTTTTATTCTGGAAATTGGGGGGGGAAGTAATTTTTAAGCTGTCAGGGCTGTATCAATTACCAAAGAGTAAGAGGGTGGGAGGGAGTACTGCGTGGAAACCCCAAGAGGTTTGCTGCTGCCAGGGTGGTGTTACAGGGGTCCTGGCCCCGTGTCCCATGGTCGCAAATGGGCACCAACGTTGTTGTTCTTTCGTGGGGCAGGCAGGGATCCGTGGTGACTGGGCACCTGCGAGGGCTGCAGCGAGGGGATGCTCGGGGAGCGGGGACAGTCACCCTCATCCCTGCCAGAGCATCCCTGCCCGCCCCGCAGGGCTTCAGGTGGGACCCAGCGGGTGTTTGAGGGTGGCGGAGGTGGTATTACCTCCAGCAATTAAGACTTTCTTCATTCCCATCTTCTTTTGGTTCTGAAGCAGCATTTGCATTCGTATCCATTTTTTCCCTGGCTGCTGTGAGGTTTGTGCCGAGAGGGCCTTTTTGGAGAATGCCTCTGACAGAAATGTGTTTTCTTATCCCTTGAAGCTGAAAGCCATAAAGAAAAGAATGACTTTAATGAACAGACCTTGCCGAATTACCACCTTGAAGCTCTAGCCGCTCATGTGAATCAAAACCTGCCGAAAGTAGGTCATATAGTAAAAATGAATTAAGTTTACTTCACATTTTATTGACTCTGCCAGTTTTTCATTCATAGAGGCTTATAGTTAGGAATGTATCTTGTCTCTTTAATGCTAGGCTGAGGTAAAAGGGGAAAATATTGCTCTTTATTCCCTCCCTCTTAGCTTGCAGGTAAGTCAAGTGTATGATGGATGCCCTTCCTCTTTTCCCTGTTTGTTTATTCTTTTATTCTTCTGCACTGAAGAACCGCTTAAGTGATGATCAAACTCCCATGGTACATTCACAAGTGGGAATTCAGCCTGGTCCCAAAAGTTTGTGCAACACCTAAATCCTTCTTAAAACTTCCGTGAAGGGTTGAAGTGGTGGTGTGGTGCCTGTCTGCAGGCGGATGGATTGCACTGCATCTCCTCCTTAGTGCCCCACTGAATCAGGGAAGCACACTTGGACCGAGGGTGTTAGGGATCTCCAACCCGGTTTATTGTGCTGTAACGTTGAGAAGATCCTGGGTGGCTGCACTGAGGTGGGCTGTGGGAGACATTCGCAGGTCCGGAGGGTGCCAAGTTTTTTCAAAAAGAAGATTTTCTTGTTGTCCCTCGTTTATATGATTCACTTTAATTACCTGAGAAGAAGCACAAATGAAAATCCTTGTAGAAGCTTGTTTTATAGAGCTGCAGATTGGACTCCGCTGCATGCAAGGGAGAAAGAGGACCCAGCTGTGCAGCCACATTTGTGAAGGTTTTATCACCAATGCAGCAGCCCGTTGCAATCCTGAGAGTTAACCTGGAGTTTTTATTTCATATTTGGGTTGCATTTATTGTGCTATCGCTGATTTAGCCCCTGTTTGTTTGTTTGTTTTGGCAGTGTGGGGCTGCAGCAGCAGCGTGCCACTTCCCAGAAATCTCTGAGGACGGGGCGGGGGGGAGTTGGTGGTTTTGGGCACTGAATAGCTGAGTATTTGGGAATGTTAGAAGCAACACTGTATTAATTTTGCTAAAATATGGGACTTTTAAGATTAATCTGGCTGGGGTTTGGTTTGAATGCTGTCACTGTCCCTGTACTGTTGATAGGACAAACCTGGCTGGGTGCAGGTTTGGCGTGGGAGGTGTGTGCCGGGGCATTTCGGGTAAGCTCCGTGCCCTCGGTTTCATAGCCACGTGAATTATCTTTTATTTGTAATGTTAAATGTAAGTCAGCGTGGCTGGCTTACAGCAGAGCAGTCCAAGGCCGGCGGGTAATGTGGGTGGGATAACCACGTACAAGTGTGACTGGGGGACCCACAAGTGAGTCACTAGCTCAGACCCCAGTTAGATGAATTCAGAAGGACTTTCTACAAGGCCAGCTGGCAGGATACCATGCAATGGCAAATAAATCCTGGAAACATCTAGATCTGACATTTCTAAATGATCCAGCACCGACCTGTGGACCAAGGCAGGAGGTCTGGTGAGACTCTTCAGTGGAAGGTACTTAAATTGGGGGTGTCTTTGGGATGCGCTGAGAGGGGGAGTGAAAACCACAGCACAGTAACTAATTCTTCAGGAGACTCGGCCAACGTTTGAGATGACATGCAGTACATCTTGGAGACCATGAGGGGATGGGTTTGAATGGCCAAGGCTGGTGGTGAACGAGGGGCAGTGAGGACAATGACTGCGTGCTTGATACCCGTCGCTGGCAGGGCTCGGGGCTGGTTACGCTGATCGTTTCTCTCTCTTTTTATAAGTTTAGAATTAGTTTCTATATTTTAAGGATGATGATGGAGAGCTTTAATGACGTGGTAGATGTTGTAGCCCTGAGATACTGCAGTGGAGATGAGGTGAGGTAGGTCTCAGTCTCCAGTGCAAGTGCAGTGGTAGGATGCCTCCTGGGCTTTCTGGCTGAGAATTAAATGCACTAATTAGGATTCGGGAGCGTAAACAAGGGGGTGCAGCTCCGTAAGTTTGTTTGACCATTTGGTTACAGCTTGCGGCAGCTTCTTTCGACATGACTTGCTGCACACAGGGAGGATGTTTTTCTGGTGGGAAAGGAATAAAAGGGAACTGTAGGCCAGATGTTCACCTGCTGTAAGCGAGGGCAGTTGCACTGGGTAGCGCCTGTCTGTCATCCTGCGGCTGCGAAGCTTGATGCTGAAAACATAAAGGTGTGAGGGCTCTCCGGCAGTGGGGTTCCCTCCTTGTGAAATAGTTTTCTGGTTTTGTGAAATCCTGGATTTTGGGGCGGTCAGACCTACCTTGTCATCTGGCAGATGATGGACTCGACCTGTTAATTTCCACGGCGTGGGCACAACTGCAGGTTGGGCACCTTATTCAGATCAAACTTTTAATGTTGGTGTAAAACCTTCAAGCATCGGCGGTTCCACTGCTCCTCCATCAATCCTTGCTTGTGATTAATTACTCTCACTTAAAAATGATGCACTTCATTTCCCATTAGCCTTTGTCCCTCTTCAGTTTATAGTCGCTGGATCTTGCGGTCTTTGTCTGCCATGTTCTGCCTCTTTCTGGTATCGTGATTTCTCCTGAAGTTTCTGCTGGAGTTCTGCTGGTCTTGGCTCTAGCAAGAAGCTGAGGAAGAGGATGGAGAGAAGGCAGAAACGTTGCAGTGGCGAGATCTCATGGCTTTGTGCACGCAGTGTTCTTCATTTAAAAGACCTTTTTTAAGGGAGACATGTAATAACACACAAGCACTGAGATTTTATCTTGTGTTTAGGATTTCTGTCGTAGCTAATGGCAAAACTGTGAACGAGGGCAGGTTCTGTAATGACTGATGATTTTTTTTTTTCCCTGCCTTCCTATCTCTTCTGCCTGCTGTAGATGGTACATACTTTAAGGGGGTGAAAAATCCCTACTGATAAATTGGGATTTGTTTTACAACCTTCTCTCTGCAATTATAGCTAACTGCTTTGATCTCAGCTGAAGACCTTTATCCAATGACAGAATATAAATCTTCTCTACCTGTGGTTTCATAGTTTAAAGAAATAAAGCCAGAAACTGTCTGGGTAGGAGGAGAGAGTCCCCACTGGTACCCCTGTACCAGGCTGCCTGGGGAGGGCACAGCAGAGAGTACAAGTAGCCTCTGTCCTTTTAATTACTGCTGGAGAATCCACACATTACCTAAAATCACAGCTTGAAAAAATTAAACTGTTTAATCTTGCATAATACAATGCGACATACAGACGAAGGCCTGTAAGTAAACCACTATTCTGCTCCAGAAAAGACCTTCATTGACTATTATGTGCATAATAAATCTTTCATTTTTCTCTAAGAAACAGTAATTACAGAATCTTCAGCTGCAATGGGTATCTCCTGCTGACAATAAATGTCTGTCCTTCAGCACATCATCAGTATCTCGGTGATGGATGCTGGTGTGGACGACAGTGGTAGAGATAATATAAAATACTGTCTGTAGTACATACTGGCAGCCCTTTTGTTTTTTTTTAAGCCTTGTGAGTACAGATTGGGATGGTGCTCTGTGTATCGAGGAACATGTCTTGTTTTGTCACACTTTCTTTTTTTAACAGTTCCAAGATATTTTTGCTGTCTGGCTGTTGGTTACTAGCAAGGAGCTCCAAGGAGATAAGCTCCACTCTTCGGTAGGTAGGGAGCTGCCTCAGCAGTTGCAGCAGAGAGGGATGACCTCTTTTGCTGCTTCACCAGCAAAATTGAAGTGGAAAACCAAGTGGATCAATGGGAGCCGTAATCCATTTTTGCAACGCGGAACTGGGTCACAGGGAAGTGTGGACAGCTCGGAGGCTTCGCTGCTGCCTGCTATGGGGAGCCTGCCTGTGGGTTCAGCTCCAGTGCCCGAAGCCAGCTCAAGGTCATGTTCCACTGCCATTCCCTTTCAACCCTGATGGGCACCGACTGCCCTACAATGGGGATTGGTACGTGTAGCAGATGAGGAGATAAAAAAGGAATCATCTTCCATATACGTCTTCATTAGGGCTAACATGGATGTTGCTGGAAGGCAAATGTGAAGGTTCTCTGGCATAGGACCTACAACTGGAGGCTTCAACTCTGCTGCCCAAGCCATCCCTGGGGATGACGGCTCTGCCGCACGTTGGCATGTATTTGGTTGCTGGTTACGAGAGATCTTGACTCTAGATGTCATGGACCTAGCAAGACGACTGAGTGTACCTGGAATCAGCCAAGTGTCGGGGAATCAGCCCAGTGTGACTGTCTATCTGTATTAACAGCTGAGAGCTGAACTTCTGCACGTGCCGTAGAAGGGCCTCTGCAACCGGGTGTCTGCAACTTTAACACGCAATGTTGGATGGACTTTTTTTAATCACTCTTATTCATGCAGGCTGTGTCCAGGCGGCAAGCTGTGCTGGGCACTGGGGAGGATCCCCTCCCTCTCTCCTTGAGAGGCAGCAGTTCTCCCATGACACTGCTTGACGCTTCCAAGAGTTGTCTTCAGGATTAGTTCCTGATAGAGACTGTTGTGATGAGCTGGTCTTGAGCAGAAATGGAAAAATAATTATGATAAGGTCCGGATGAAAAAAGAAATTATGCCAAAACCTTGCAAAGTGCAGGTTTTAAAAATACACTCCTTCACCACCAGGCTTCAGCCCTGCTTTCAAACCATCCACATGCACCAGGGGCTCTCTGGCTTTAAAACTGGATTCTTCTTTTTGGAAGGAAAAAAAAAAAAAAAAAGGAAAAGAGTATTTCTGGACTCAGAATGCTTCTAATCTTTAACTCCTGAATGTACATGCCTTTGAGATGAACATAAAACCGGAGGGGATTTATAGAGAACTTCATCTTTCGAATATTCCACTTGGGAAGAGCTGTGCAGCAGCGAGTCCCTCTTGGATGCTGAGCCAGGTACCCTGAAGAACAGGGGCCTCAGTGGTGGGGTTGTTTCGGCTGGGCGGATGGGGGCCAGCCTTGGTGACTGCTTGCCTGAGCTGGACTCTGGATTTAATGCTGAGAAAGATAAAAGGATAAAGGGGCAGAGCTAGATGGAGTCTGCATTTATTTTTAATTCTTAGACTGGTTCTTGAGAAAATATTTCTTGAAAAAGATTGCAACCTTATTTAGATGGCTGCAGGTCTGAATTCACTGACAATTCTGAGATTTTTTATTTTATTTTATTTCTTTTTCCCCTGGCTTAACGTTTTATAATCCCACAGGAGTTTGGTGGCAGCAGAGAGGCTTGGCCTCTGTTTTGGAGAAGGCTCATCTAGATCTGATTTTCTTGTAGTCTCATTAATTACAGACCCTCTTTGAATTGCCTAGAATTCAGAGTGAATCAGGGTCAGGGTATGAGGTGGAAGACTTTTTCCATGCAGGGTTCACGTGCTTGAGACTTGAAACCGTCTTGATAAACGTTGGAAGATGTGTGCGCCTCCATCAGCGCTGCTGGGGCTTTGGCCAAGCCTTATCTGTGGTTCTGTAACTTTTAAAAAGACTGCAATCGGACAAGCAGATGCTGTGCTTTGACCCTGGGATTTTCTCTCTTCTATTGCCTCTCTTCCAGGCCGTTCTTAAACAACTGTGCAGGGGGCACACGAGGAACACAATATTGGTTTGAAGAGGGCATCAAAATAGGCAAATAGCCAACTTTTGTCTTTAATAGTAGCTGCATTTCTTGCTTCCCTTTCCGCTTGTAATGTATAGTTTCACTGTTTTTTCTTTTTCCTTTCCTTATTTATTTTTTTTTTATCTTTCCCTAAGTGAAATTGCCCTAGTTACAGCTGTCAGATCCTAGCTTTATGGTGGTCTGATTTGGCAGCCCTATTCCCTCTTAAAACTTGCAGACAAACGATGATGTTTAACTTGCAGCATCCTCTGGTTGCTCTAGACTGTCACAGCAAGATTAGAGTAATTCACGTGAAAGTAGGAAACCCAGCTGTCTTCTGGTTGGAAAGCTGTACAGAATATGAAGATGGAGCAGGTTTTGCTGGAGAGACAGAGCTCCTCTAGTTGTATTCCCATGTTTAAGCCACGTCAAGCGTACCCTCCGGTATTAGTGGTGGTTTCATGGTGTTCTGTGTCTGTCCTCTTCTTGTTTTCTAGAGGTGGAGTCAGCTGGGCACCATTTCATTGCTGATGGTTTAAATCCCAGGTTGAGCCATATTGTTCCTCGGAAATGAGCGGGAATAACTTGCTGAGATGACTACCTAAATAATTCACTCTTGAAGGAGCATTCTTTGCGCGCTCTCTGAAGCAATGATGAGGAAGGAAGTAGGACGCTTCTCCTACACAGCAGCACGTTGAAAAACATCTCCACTTCTTTTTCAGTGATCGAAACAAATTTTGCAGGCCATCTTCGTGGTGTTCTACCTCGTGTCCAGTGATTGATGTGGTCCGTTTCATATTATCCAGTGTTTTTCTTCCTGTCTGGAGCAAAAACTGGCCTTGCCTTTGTGGCTGGTGACGGAGGAGCTCCTGGCATTTCCTGAGATGACTCATCTCTTGCCATGTTGATGCATTTGGGATGACTTTGGGCTCTGTGGTGGCTTGGTAATTAACTGGGCATCTTTCTGAAAAGGCTTTCAATAGTGACTCCTCGTGACTTTTTTTTGCTGTTTAAGTCATTGAACGCAGTGTTGAGAAACTTCTGTTTGTGGAAAAGGGAGCTTTTGGGTTTTCCTTGCTGCAGGATTAGTCAGATAATGCCCAGTGGACTACAGCTTGAAAAGGGGCAGATGTATGTGGTTAAGCACAGGACTGAGATTGAACAGCTGAATGTTTCTGCAGTGCCACGTGTTTTCAGTATGATCTGGGCTGTTGACCTTTCTGTGCCTCCCTTGGCTCATCGATACCATCAGCCCAACGGGGACATTGCTCACTTTATTACATATCTTGGGTAATGGATGCCAAAACCGCATTTTCTGGTCTCCTCCTGTCTCCCCAGGGAGTTGCTGAACGGGCTTGTCAGCTTTGTGAAGCTCTGGGTGGGTCCTTGGTGTAGTACGTAGGGTCTGGTTAAGAAATGGGTCATGGGAGACCTGGGTCCTCAGCTGCAGGAGGGCTCCACGGGCATCGGTCCCCACAGGCATCGGTCCCTGCAGATGTGCATCGGTGCAGAGCAACGTGCCTGCAGCTGAGGAGGAGATCCACAGCCTTCACGGGGGTGTCGACAGCTCTGAGCGCTGGCTCTGGGTCCGCATTTCAGTAGCATTTGCGGGAGATCGCATCTCCCATGGAGAAGACTCAATCATTGACCCATTTTTGCCTATGCAGATGGAAGGGTCAGGTCTAGCAAGCGAGTGTACTTGTTCCTGGGAGGGAGCAGAGGCTGCTCTAGCTTCCATGAATTTATGGCACATGCCCCACCATGGGAGCAGGTTTTAAAACCTGGGCAGTGTGGCAGTTTGTTGTTTGGGAGTACGCTTGGCTACGGGAGCAGCCTTGTGCTCTTCTGCGAGCCATCCTGTAAAGGAAAGGGTAGGTCTCTCTGATAAAACACCTCGATCTGGGTACTGGTGGTGTACTAATTACAATATGTAATACTCTATTAGGGACCAGATTACTCAGCCTCGCCGCGGCCCCGCAGGGACAGCGCAGGAGAGCATGAGCAGGTAATAGATGACTGCAGTAGGAGCACAGTGAATTTAGCTGGATGTGATCTGTGAAGCACCCTTTAAAAAAATACTGGTGTGGATAGAAAAGCTTCGCGGTGGTTTTAAATGGAGTGGGGTCAGCAGGGTCAGAGCTGTCGCCGTGCCCTCTGCAGTTTGTGGCATACCCCTGTCACCGGGCCGGATCCTGCTCTGTTCGTAGCTGTCTGCACCACAGGCTTCTTACTGTAAGAAAAACAGAGTCCTTTTTCAGCGCGGCTTTGAGAAATGCTATTTTTCTGACTGAATACCCAAGACTTAGCTGTCATCTTCACAGAATGACTTTTGTACGGACAGTTTGATGTCAACCTTGGCTGTGCCACTATAAAAAAAGCTGTGATTTTTACGAAGGCTGGAATTCATGGAAATAACATGAAAATTCTCTTTATTGTTAATACATGAAAACCCATGCTGAAGATGAAAACTCATCTTACAAACTGCTCTTTAAATTATACCCATGTGGCATTCGAAACATTCTGCTCAACCCTTTTAATCAAAGACTAAACTCTACGAGGCAACTGCTTTGCATCCCTTCCCTCATCCCCCCCTTTGCTTCCTTGGCTGTTTGCTTAAAACATATTCCCTCTGTTGGGATGAACGACTGAATTGTGCTGCTCCTTCCTCTCCCAAATGTCCAGTGGCATGTTATTTTCTGGAGAGAGCATACGCCGTAGTATGGGTTTGCTGTAAAAGCAGCAGGACTGCTGGTCCCTTTTCCCCAGTGAGCAGCAAAACCCAACGGGTACCGTGCCCTGACCCACGGGTGGGTTCAGCAATGGCCAGGTAAGGTGTCGCCCAAACACTTTTTTTATTACACGTCCTGCTCTCCTGCTTCTGCAGCCAAACTGGTCACTTTTGGGTCAGGAAGAACTGATGGTGACCTCAGGGAAGAGCTCTCCTGTTGCGCCAAAAGCATCCTCCTCTTCCGTAAGCATCGCTCTTTGTGGGTTTTTTTCCTTCTCATCTGTAACTGTAGGGTTGTTAGTAGCATTGTACGTCGTGGTGCCTCTCTGAGTACTGATGGCAGTGCTGCGGTGGGGTCCTTGCTGTCAGCGCTTGGAAAGCAAGCAAAGGCTTTGATGTGTCAGGTCAGCTGAGCTCAGTGTAGCGTGAGTGTTCATTTGTGCCACCTAAATAAACAGCGTTTTACCCGGTCAGCTTTGCTTTTCCTGCCTGCTTTGAGAACAGCTAGGGACGGTGTCTCTGAGGACAAAAAGGCAGAAGTGATGTGAAGACATGAATGAGTGACTTCTCTAAAAGACAAGTGACCGTCACAGAAGGACCTGGTGGACCCTGCACATTGCTGGTGCCCATGCCCCATGCAAGTGGCAAAGCCCTGTCTGTGGCATTTTCTTGTCCTTCTTAATCCCTTAATACCTGTTTTCTTCTTAATACCTTGGGAATGAATGGCATCAGTCCCAGGATCGAGGCTCAAACAAGAACCTCCTAAAAGATTGAGACCATTTTCTCTTCTGAGCACTGTGCATGTGCGCTAACCGCTGCAGGAGTCAGGGAGCAAACCATTGTAATGAAAATATCCCTCTAATGAACCCCTGTGTTCTCGCACGCTGCTATAGGAGAATCCCGGAGTGTGTTCAGTTGTGTATTTGAAAGAAATAGATGGGCAGAAGGGACCGTAAGTGGGACGGGTGCTCTTATATCACACCGAAGGAGAGAGCAATCTCATATGAGAGCGTTCTTGTTCAGAGAAGTGGGATGCACCTATATTACAGCAGCAAATTGAAAAGTCGTGGGTAGATTAGGTTTACCAGCCTGTAGAATGCCTCCTGGAATTCAGATACAGTTGTGCCAATAATAGACCATTAAAATTTGATAGCTCTTGGTTTTATTGAAAGTCTGAATTTACAGCTAGTTACCGCAGCGTGCTGGTGACCTGGTGGAGGTGGTGGAGGCTGGTAGAGAGTCCACCAGCATCTCTGTGCTGCAGCGGCTTGTGTGCTGCCTTTGCAGAGCAGGGCCGTGCACTTGTGTGTGCTGGTGCTGCCCAAGGCTGTGCTGGTGCAGGTGGAGCAGCTCGGTGTGGAACTGCTATTGCCTTTTGGCTGGAGGTCTCCATCCCTCAGCGAGGAGGGATGACTTCTTAAACAAGCCACCGATGGTAAAATCCCAAACGCTTTTTCAGTTTTGACCTCTGATTCATCACGTTGTGCATCATGCAGGGTGCTTCCCTCTTCTCATGTGGCTGAACCTCTCAGCTTTGCTTGGCATCCTTGTCACTTGTGTGTTGGGGCTGTATGACACAGCCTTTGACCTGGAGATGCCATGGGGGGCTTTCTGAGGTGCAGCATCCAAACGTGAGGGCCAGGATCGCACTTGAGGAGAGCCTTGCCCCCGACTGAGGGGACTTGGTGGGCCATCGTACCTTTGGAAGTTCGGTCTTGTTGGTGCTCCATGCTTTTCTTCTGTAGACCAATTCGAAATGAAGAGCAACACACATTGCTTTAACCAAGTCTCTGCTGATGCTTATGATGATACAGGGACCTCTTCGTGGTGGTGTGGCACCTCTGGGATGTAGCTGTCCATCAGTAATCCTGTTGCATTTGGCTTTTTGCAGCCCCCATTCAAAGATACCATCCCCACTCCAGAAGACTTGAAAAAAGGAAAAATGAAATCCATAATGACCCTTGAGGGAACAGTGTGTGTGGATGAGTTTTTGTCTCCGACAGCAGCTGAGCTTCTGGCTACCTGGAGTTGGGACAGAGCCCTGCTCTCTCCCATGTGTCTGCTCTGGCACCTGGGCGGTCATGGTCCGTGGTGGCCCTGCCTTGCGTGGGGGTTGGATCAGATGGAGGTCCCTTCCAACCTATACCCTTATATGTTTAAAAAAAATAAAAAAGTGAGGACACTGGTTTTGTCAGTGAACTCAGCAGATATGAGTAACTCCAGGCGAGCAGAGAAAGTCTTGTTTTAACTCTACTGCTTTCCGACCATGCCCACATCTGGGGTGGGTTACCAGATGACATCCCCACCAGCAGGCCCAGGGAGTGGGTGAATCGGATGGCCAGGCGAAGGTCCCATTTCTGCACCAGCGGTACCACGGGATGTGGTGCACTTTCCCCTTGCCACCCCTTCACCTGTGGACAACAGCCAACCACCGGGAAGCAAAGGGAAGATCTCCACGTCACACCGAGCACCGTGACCTTTTGCTGGCAGTGGTGGCTGGCCACCAGCCCCGGTTCAAGCTGCTGGTCTTTCCCGGGCAGGGCTGGAAGTGGGAGCAGCAGAGCTGACCAGGCACACCGCGTGCCTGCGCTCAGCGCAGATCATCCCGACCGCTCGCTTTGGAGGGTTTATTATTTTTAGACGAAGCAGGAGATGGGAATGTGCTGAGCTGGCTCCTAAGACCTGCCAAAAAAAGAGCATCTTTCAGGACTTATTTTAACTTCCAGCCCTGTCTCGACACAAGAGTGATTTACCTGGAATTGATAAGTGATATTGTGTAGAGTCAATAAGGCAACACATCCGTAAGGTATGAAAAATATTTCAGAAGTATTAGAGGAACTGTCTCAGGGCAAACATCAGGCTTAAAAAATAAAGCAGGCGTTTTACACTCAGACAAATCTAAGTACTAGATTTTTAGTACTTAGTACTAGTGCTAAGCAAGTCTAAGGTATTTCTCATCGTTTAGGGAAATTACGGCAGCTTTATTAGCATGGGGGTCATTGGTGCTTAGTGCATGGCTGGGAGGCGCACAGCCCTCCGAATGAGAAGAGCAGTGGAAAAAGCCAGAGTCCTGGTGCAAGGACAGGCAGAGCTGCTGGCTCTTCTGTTTGTGGCGTTGTTTTTTTTTTTTTTTTTTTTTTTTTTTTTTCATCTGTGCTTCCCTCAGTTTCATGAGTTAAACTCATCAGTTGTTCGGTGACGCTCTTCAGCTTTCTGAGACCTGGCGATGCTTTGAAGTGGTCCCGGGTACCGCCGAGCGGTGGGAGCTCTGGGGGGACGCGCATGCAGCGGGTGTTTGCTGCCTGCCCCGCCACGTGCTACAGCCCAGCAGCAACTGCAGAGCAGTCTGTGTGACACGAGGAATGCAAGGCTTCGCCAGCGAGCAGGGCTGGGCATGACATGCACCTTCAAATATGCTCTTTTATTCTTGGCCCTTGCAACCAGAAGATAAACTTGTGACTTGTAGGGTAAAGGCAAACACCAGAAGCACACCCTTGAGTTATCTTGTGTGACATTATTGCTGTGATGAAGTACCTTGCAAGGACGTTATCATAGCGTTTTGCTCCATTATAAGGACAGCAATAGAGGGTTGCGGAGGGATGCAGCATTTTTGTATTGCTCAGTGAGCTTAATAGGGATAACTCATTTTTTTTTTCCCCAGACTGATAAGTTGCATTAAAAGTTTTCAAGACCTGTAAAATCAGGAGTAAATTAGAAATGTCTGGAACAGAGGTAGCTTTTCTATGTAATCTTTTTGTGTACTTTATAAGCAAAACATTTGGAAGTAGTGTTTGTTGCAGCCGTGATGAACCAGGGGCAGCAGAAAAGCCAGGTTTATAGCGAGAGGTAATGTCTTTTATTAAAACAGCCGGCAGAGCTGGAGGAGCTGCCTGAGCTTTAGGGCATGCTCAGTCCTTTCCTCAGTCTGGAAAAAGACGATGAAAATATTTTAAGCGGACTGTTGACCGCGTTAAGCAGGATCTAAATCGGTGTCCCAGGGTGGTGATTCAGTTAGAGGGGGAAAGGTTGGTCCATCTCCACACAGGATGGATGGGATTTATCTACCTCCATAAGGAGATCTGAGATCTTTGGATAAATGGCTGATGTGAAACCCACCAAGACCAATTGGAAGGTGTTAGTGGTCACTTGGGTTTGGGGACGGAGCGTGGGCATCCTTATTTATGTCCCCATCCAGCTGCTCCCGCAGCAGACAACTTGCAGGTGTCCCTGGGAGGAGGAGAGCTGGCTCAGCGAGCTTAGCTTTCTCCCTGGCTATCAGTGCTTCGCTTCCATGAGTGAACATTTTCTGCCAGAAGAATGTTCCCAGCTATATATTTTTTTTTTTTCCACTGGCTTTATGGAAACACTGTGCCTTTCTTCTCCTGGCGTCCCAGCTGGTGCCTGCCCTTCCTGCGCATACCAAGTCCTCCCTTCGTCACTGATAGCAGCTGCTCAGACGCTCTTAGTCAAAACTGGTTCGCACTGGAAAAAATATCAAATGCAAATTCAGGCTTGACTTTGTTTTCACGTGATTTCTAGGAAGGGAAAGGGGGGACTGAGTGTGTGCAGCTGAAACCCAGAGCCTGTAGGTGCCACCCCGGTGGGACACGTCCCGCAGCCCACCAGGGAGGACAGGCACCTGGCCCCTGGCTCCCTGCAGCACCCTGCCCGTGCCTCCAGAGTGAAATATTCAGAATATTTTTAATGAAATGTTCCAGGATTTAAATTTTTTGGGGAAATGAATCTGCAGGAAAGTTTTGTTTGGGTTGGGGTTTTTTTGTTTTAAGTTTTGGGGTTTTTTTAAGCCATCTTTACTCGGTGCCAGCCTGGAATTGAGCATGAAAGCGATGATATGATTTTAGCTGAATTTCCTAAAGAAATGAAGCTGCTGCAACTTCCATGGCTATCTGTGAGGCTCCTCCTCCGTCTCCAAGTCAGAGAGATTTCCAGCCTTCCAGCTGATCCCAGCCAGATTTGACAAAAGAGGAGAGGTCTCCGAGAGGGGCAGTTCCAGCAGATTTCCCAAGGACAGGTAATCAGAATAAATGAGAGGCCCTTGATGCTGCTGAGGGAACAGCTGCAAATACTAAACTCAATTAGGTTATTGAACATCAAAGAATTTATATTTATGAGTGGCAGAAAATAGGTTTCATAAACTGCAATGCTTGTTTCTCTTTACCTTTTTAATGAACAGAATCACTCGTTTATAAAAGATGCTTAAAGGACCCTGTGTGCACCACTTATTTAACGGCTTGTAGTGAGCCTTGATGGGAAAGTGACCTAGTTCAAGTCCCTGGAGGCTACTGCAATAAATATGATTATGAATAAAAATACTTTTATCGCCATATGGCAGTTTCAGGCATTGCACACACACATAGTCTGCGACCGTTTTGTCCAGAAATGGTGAGCTTTCTCTTAAATCTATCTAGCAAAGGCAGAAGAGAAGGGGTTGCCTCTAGTATTCTTCCCCGTGAACCGGCTGCAAAATCCTCGGTTGCTGGAAAGGGGAGGATGGGTTTTGTTCTGCAGGCTGCCCTGGATAATGTGCTTTGGGGAGCTGAAATTCTCCGATGGAACAGAATCCGTTTTGCAGGTGCAGAGCACTTTACTTTTTCCTTATAAGCCCAAGCTGAGATTTAATTGCTGCTCTTCACAAGTGCAAAACAAGAGAATGTAATAATTAGAGCTGTCAGGGTGTCCTTTCTTTTATGCTGATGCTGACATTAGCTGGTTTAAAGCCTATTTTTAACCTCTGTAGCGTTGAAGACTTCCTGTGTATTTTCAGTCTGGCTTTATTTGTTTCAAACTTTGTAAATTTTAAGCAACCTAAACTGGAGGAGGTGGGGAGAAAAAGGAAAAATTGCATGAAAATAGGAAGGAAGGAGGAAAAATGAACCAAATTAAATGAAAAATATGTCGGTAAATTATGTCCACCTTAGAGTGAGGGTTTTTTTCTTTTTATGAGCCTGCAAAATTCCCTCTAACTGGAAGCTAAAAAATCTCAAAACTTAAAGCGCCAAGTGCCTGGTAAGGTAAATATTGTGTTTAACGTATCTTCAGACAGTGCCCTGGATACTGCGGACAGCAAGAGGACTGGTTTTCTGCTTAAATAGTCATGGTTTTATTAAACTTCACCCCTGACCCCTCTGGGGATTATCCTGATGAGCCAGAGGCTGTGATAGCACTGATGGAAAGCAGGTAGGATGTGCAGTGCTGATTCAGCGCTTTGTATGTATTACATATACCCACACATATATGTACATATATATGTCTATATATGCATAGTGAGTGTGGAGAGCAACCCGCTGCTGCCCTGCAGCGTTACTGGGGTGATGGAGAAGGCTGAGCTGGCAGAGATGTACCCATGCAGGGTGCCGGGTACTTTGCCATGATGTAGCGAAGGGTTCCTCCTTATCCTGGATGGATAAACCCGAAGGGCACACTGAAGCTGGGACTTCTTGGGATGTCAGAAAGGTCACAGTCCTTTGGGGCTGGTTAAGTATCTCCTTTAAACCAAGGCAGGGATGGAAGAATAGCGGTGCAGTTGTGTGGTCTCAGTCTCGCTAAATCAGTGCCCGAATGGGATGCTCGCACAGTTTCACCACATGGCTTCGCATCTATAGTTTTTTTTTCTCTATCTGGCATTTAATTATACTTTTTTTTGGCATCTGTCAGTGTTGTCAGGAGTACCTGGAGGCTGCGGGGAGAGGTGGGGATGGTTGGCTGGTGGAGGACTCCTCTTGGACCCTCTTGGATCCAACGGTAGGGTGGACCCTGCCACATTGCTGGGTAGACGCTCAGATCTTGTGGCTGTAGCTGGAGAATCCCAACAGAGGCGGTGGGAGTCTGCACGGTGGTGAATGTTAGCCCACCCAGTGTGGGACCACTTTACTGGAGAACAGAGACAGTGGTGTTTGTGGCAGATTTATTATATTTTTTTAGAGTTTCTTGCCATGGATGGCTCATTTGCCGCTTGCCTTGCCAGTTCCTCGTGGATAGATTAGAGCATCATTGTGCCACTGATCCTGGCCCTTTTCTCATTCAAGGTATTGACATCCAAAATATGGATTTCTAATCCTAAAATTACAACCTGCTCTTTCATAACACAAAATCAGTTAGTTAATCTCCAGATAGTTCCCCAGCCCCTCATTAGTGACTTTCATAGAATCATAGAATCATAGAATCATTGGGTTGGAAAAGACCTCTAAGATCATCAAGTCCAACCATCAACTAACACCACCATGACTCCTAAACTAGACCCTGGAGTGCCACGTCTACACCTTTTTTGAACGCCTCCAGGGTAGACGACTCCACCACCTCTCTGGGCAGCCTGTTCCAATGCCTAACCACTCTTTCAGTAAAGAAATTCTTCCTAATGTCCAATCTAAACCTCCCCTGACGCAACTTTGTGCTGTTATGCTCTCAGCAAAACCTTTATCCAGGCATTAAAGCGTGAATGTAAAATATGCCCACTGTTTCGCTAAGCCGGCTCTGAACCTGCAGACCCCAAAGAAGGATGGGGTAGCAAAGGATGGAGCTTTCTGCGGATGAAGTGACCCCGGTGGGCTCAGCGCTGCGGTGGGGAGTTGGTGGCTTCACCTTCTCCTTCTCAAAGCCTGTTGGTGTGTGCTGGTAGACCCAGTGATCCTGACTTTCCTCTTACATGGGGGAAAGTGGGACGTTGGAGTCACTGAGAAGCACTGGTGTAAATCAGACCTGAGAACCAGCATTGAAAACTTCTTCCCTTGAGGCTGGCCAAGCTGTAATTTGTATTTTGTAACCACAGTTAAAGCAGAACCATGTTCCCCCCGTAATGAGCTCAGTTACTTGTCCATCGTGAGCGCCGTGTTTCTAGAAGCTCTTGAGTTTTGGTTGGTTTTGTTATTAACTTTTTCTGAAAGAGCAAACTAGGACTGTGCTATTAAGATTACTGATTTATTTTTTTTTTTTAATCCCTCCCCCAGTAATCAGGAACCAAATGGGCATTCCTGCAAGCACCAGAAGTAATAAACCTGGTTTCCTTTGTATTTATGTCTCTTGGTTGATTGAGTACTTCCCTAATTAAATTAGGATTCTATTATGTCTGCTTATACCTATAGTCTCTCCCTCCCATTACTTTTCTGGCAACATAGCGGCTGCTATAATTGACTGGAGAAGAGGGCTGACGGGATTAAAAGCTGTTGGAGATAAACCTCGTGAATGGCTGCGTCCAGCATCCTTTGCCGCCCAACTGCCTGTTTCCATGAAGTTGGTAGAAAATAATTTATCTTTGATGTCTTTGAAGCTGCCTAATAGCGTTAAAACTCACAAGCACGCACGCATGCATGCACCCGTGTGAGTCGGATCTCCGGGTCAGCTTGTTGCCAAGGAAGCTGGGATAAAATGGTGGAGGGACGGTGTCTTTTTAGTCCAAGCCAAGCACTGAGGATTTTGGGTTGCGTGCTTTGCTTCAGAAGGCAAAGAATGTGTATGGTCAGCATGTTAAAGCGTGGTTTGGCAGTCGTGAAATGGCACGGTGCTTTGTGCACTTGTGCGTTAGTAGCACTGTATGTAAGGGAAATCAGCTTACAAGTGAACACTGGGCGGGGGGGCGGAGTTGTGTGTGTTTAAGTACGAGCTTCCCAAATGTGGTCTGTACTGAGAAAATCAGTCTGTGGCTTGAAAATCGAGTGTCTTAGCACCTGGGTAAACCTTACTGATTTCAGGGCAGGCGGGAGGTTGTTGAGCCCGTGTGAAAGCAAAGCTGCTTCTCTGGGAGCGCCACAGCATAGACATCAATAGGAATAAATAGCGTCTCATAGCCCCCTGGAAGGCATTTTGTTTGTAAGCCCCGCTGCCCTCATCCCCACCTGAGAAGGGGTGATACCCTCTGAGCAGGAGACCCTCCAAGCTGAGCCTCCTGGGTCTCTCCATGTGGGACCATACGGGGTCATGATGTGCATTTTGGGAGCCCTTACCCCGAGGAGCATTGCAAGTGCTTTCAGTAGAAGTGTGCCTAATAAAAGACTGTGGGGACTCTGTCCTGTAATAGGGTCAGGAAGGCAAGTTAGTAGGTTGAAAGGTGGTGTGAGATATTCCTCTGTATGTTACAAAAATCCTGGAATGATTGTAATTCTTGCTGGAAATCAATCTTCAGTTTGCTGAAGTCAAGCTTGGTGGTTTAGAAAAGATGGGAAAATTGAGACCTTACGTGGCAGGTACCCACGTGCATATAATGACCCGGCTTAAGAGATGGCAGCAATGCTCAANTTTAAAAAAAAAAAAACAAACCTAACAAAACAAAACCACAAGGGTGCAGAGACAACCTTAGGACTGCGGCAAAAAGTGAGTTACCTGAGAAATGTGAATCTTTATGTTTGCATATGTGGCAAGATGGGGGAATGGCTTAATACTGGTATGGCAGCACGTCCCGGTCCTACAAAAGTAATTGCATAAATAGAAAATGTTCTCAGCCCACCTTTTTGCCCTTTCTTAAAAGTATATATATTCTTCTACAGGAAGCATGCTTTTAGGTGCTTTTAGTTTTAATTTACGTTGTGTCCAGGTGCCGCAATTGGAGAAGTATGGGTGGGGGAAAGGAGGAATTCTCCCATCAGCCCTGTCCCTGCACCCACCTTGAGATGAAACTGTGGGGCGAGTGGCTTTGACCAAGTCCTCTGGCATCCTTATCGGATAGATACCTTAGCAGGTGGACACCTGGTATCGGATGGATACCTCACCATCCTTACCAGGACCGCAGTGGAAGAGGAAATGGGGAAGAGCGGGGTGCGAGAAGGGGAGGAAAATGGAAAGAATGAAAATAAAGGGGGGAGAGGAGGAAGGTCACGAGGAGGCAGCGGGGTCTCACGGGGCTTTGAAAGCCGGAGACGAGCAGCTGTCAGACAATGCCGCAGGAAGCCTGAACTGGTATTTTTAGGGACACTTGGTTTTATATTTACAGTAAATAATGGGTTTGGGGGAGGAGGGGGAGAAATGACTGCTCTTCCTGCCGCCTGCTCCGCAAGGCTTTGTTTCACTTCTGTTTTCCTTCCTCCCAGCCTCAGCGTTTGCAGAGCGAGGGGCGTTAGCATCCTCCCATCCCATCACTCCTGGCACTTGTCCCCAGCATGGCGGAGCACTTCAAGGTGGCACATGAGCCGGGGAGCCACCACGTACTGCGTGGGGTGGGTAAGGACCCAGCCCGTCTCCTGGAGAACTAGTTCATTCAGTCAGTTGTTCAATAGTGTTTTTCCAAATCAGCAGCCTCTTGACCCAGGACCAGGTTTGCTGTATGTCAGAAACTCTTTCCTTTATGTTCCTAAGTCAATGTTTGCATTTCAAGTGGCTCTCAGCTCAGAGCAGAAGAGCAATGGGTGGTTAATCCAATTTGTATAAAATTGTTCAGAAAAACAGGGTGCTTGTGGTGTTTGGAAGGACACCTGTATTTTTGACCTGTTCACTGAGCTTTCAGAAGGAGAAATGATTTCAGATTTCCTCGAAGTGGTTTCAAGCTGTCCAGGAGTTTTGGGGGAGACAGAGATCTTCTTTTCTGTTGTCACATCAGGTGTTTTTCACTTCTTCTTTCTGACATACTTTTTAGCAGAACTGGGACACATTTACATTAAATCACAACATTGTACGTTACTGATAGTTTTGTTGAGGCAGATTTTAAGAGCGCTTTAAAAAGACTCTTCCCCCATCAGCGTTTAAGACAGGACTACGAGGATGACTTTCATTTATCATCAGCATAAGCCTTTTCAGGAGGGATGGGACCATTGTTTCAGAGCACGTTAAGAGGCTGCTACAGATGGCATGTCCTGAGGAGGTGTAAGGAGCTTTTCCCTGTCTGCAAGTGCTGCTGAAATCTCTTATTCTGAACAACTATCCTCCACGACCACGAAACCCAACTCCCCGTCAGCCGTTCCTGCAGGGAACAGCCTGACTTGGCCATCATTCAGGTCAACTTAGTGGCGCTCGATCTTTTCAGGTGGTTCTACATCTACACAGAGGCGGCTTATCCCCCCTGTATTGCCACTTATATTCAGGGTAGGTTTTATTTGCTGAGTCCCATGTCTTTCTGGTCTATCACATTAATGTTTTGAGATCCCACGGAGACAAGGAAAGATATTGCAACAGAAATTTTAGGGGATGTATGTGGGGGAATAGGGACTAGATTTATTGAAATCTCTGGTTCTTGATCTGAAAGGTACTGGGAACAGCAGCCTTCAGGGAATACTTCAGCTTAGCTCTTTCAGAGATGGGTAGGAATTTGGAAATCTGGAGGAGGGAAACAAAATGTGAAAAGCTTAAAAAAGAAGAAAAGAAAAAAGAAGGAGTTGTAGCAGAGGTACCTAATCCAGTCCAGAGATTTGTGTTTCAGAAGTTTTGACGGGGGCTCATTCTTTTGTCTGAAATTACTCATCTTCCTGCTTTGTTTAAAGTGCTGGAGGCTCACGGCTTGTAGGCAGCGCTGATGAGTTGAGGCTTCCGCAGTCACCTCCTGTGCAGTCGCTGGTGCTGCTGCTATTGCCAGTGACCTCACTCCTCGGTCGCATCACCGCTGTGAGCATTAACCACAGTTATTCACTTGTAATTCAATAGCCAGGATGGATTTGTAACAGCGTTGTGGGCTCTCTGGAGTGAGCTTGGTTGGAGGTAACATCTAGAGAAGTTACGTTGGGGTCAGCAGGCCTCCCCGAGTGAAGAGCAGGAGCAGGGGGCTGGAAAGGAGGGCCTGAATTAGGGAAAACGTCTGTCCTAGGTGTGTTTTTTCCCAGCTAAAAGACTTCTCTCCGTGCTTTCGTGTTTCATTTGTGAGAATTAGCTTATGCAACTTTTAAATCCCCAAATAGTGGGAAGGGGAGGGAGGAGGTTTAAAGGCCAGACTGGTGGGTCCTAAGCCAAGTGTTGAGGAGCGCTTACATCTATCCTGGGGGGACTTTGAAAGCCATTTTGTTTGGGGACAGTGGTGGTGGCACCATGAACATATGCAGGCGAGGAGACCGCTACATCACCCACGCAGAAAGCAGCCCAAAACTTTGCAGTGGTGTTACTGACCTGAGAGCTGTCAGTTCTGAAGAAGAGGTGTGAAGACCCAGTGCTCAGTAGGGTGGCTGGTCCCTGCTCAACGCATGCTTCCCATTTGCTGTGGTCTTGATTTCCGTCAGGAAATGCTCAGCTGAGAAGTCTTCCTCCTGGTGTCTTGCCTCTTGAGGGTGGTGACCTGAATGCAGACAAGTTGGGTGCTGGGAAGGAACAAAAATTATCTGTCCCATTTGTTTTGTTGTCTGTGTCCTCCACTGTCTAACCTTCCGTTTTTGTATGATTAATTGAATAGCAGATGGACTTCAGGGTTATGTTGGTCTATTCTACCGTACCCTGAACATGGGTTCCGTCTTGCAGGTCTGATACTCAAACGACACTCGGGTCTGGCTGTCTTCGGGCACAGCTCTGTAGCACTTGTACCGTGACAGAAGCCTGTCTCCCTGCCCATTTGCTTGTGCTGCACTTTGCTTGTTAAAAACTGTATTCCTATTCATCATGGACTCATCTTGGTGATACAAAATAAGCCTCTTTTGGAGGAGCTGTTTTGTTCAAAGGGATCTGCATGCTCTTTTGTGATGTGAGGGAAGGAATGTCTTTCACCTCTCAGGAGGACTCAGGTTGTAGAAGTGTACCCTGGAGAACCGGAGAAGAATGACCCCGTGTAGAGACACATCCAGAGGTTTAAGTTTGCAGCCGCCTGGTGCCTTTGCTGTAAACATCCTCTGCTTCTCACGGCACTGCTCCTGTCTGAGCAAATCCAGCCTTTGCATTTCATTACCCTCTTGGAGTCTCCCAGCTACCTTTGCCTGCTTGGGAGTCCCCATCAGAGGTTCACCTCTTGCAAAAGCCATCGCTGTGAGAAGCATCAGGACGCGCCGTCTCTGCCTCATCTCGGCTCCTCACACGCATCGTTACTGAAACAACAAAAAAAACCGGGCCAGGCACATCTTGTAGCTCCCTCAGGGAAGTGTGGTGCCTGTGGAAATATTAGAAATTAAATCCCAGGGTGATATTTCTGCAGCCAGTGTGTCCTGCTGAGCTACAGCGGTGGGAGGGGTGAGAAATACCAGGCAGTTTGACAAGTCAGTTTTCTGCTCTGAAGGCAAAGGGGCAGGTTACATTTATGATGGTATTTATACAGAAAAACACATGTGGTGATGGGCTTTATGTTATTTTTATGGGCTTTTTGATGCTGATTTTAAAGGCTAACAGCACAGTTCAGGTTCTGGTTGGTTTTAAGGGTGTGCCAGTTTGGTTAGAGCTGACACGGTAGTTTAGTGGCTGAAAACCAGGGAGAGCGTGTGGAAAATAATCTGTTGCCTTCTGCCAGGTAATGCGCAGCACGGAGCAGTAAAACCCTCTGTCTCCGAGGGACTGGATTGCTGCTGCCGGCCCTGGGGGAGCAGGGATGCGGGGTGGCTCAGTGCTGCCCCTTGCTGCCCAGGGTGCTGCCGACCCCTGCTCTCCCTCCTTCCCTTGGTGGTCCAGGGGGCTTCAACACCCCATTTTGGTGTGGGTCACCCCCTGCCCCATGGCTTCCCATGGGGTATACCAATAGTAAGTGAACGCCTTGGTTATGGGTTGGGTTGTGAGGAGGTGGCTCGGGGGAGAGGGGCTTTCCTGGGTCTCTGCACGGCAATGCTGCCTTTGATCTGGTAGATGAGCACCTCTCATCTCCTGAGCCCTCTCTGCGTCTCTGTCTGGGCTTGGTGCTGCATACCATGCCGGGGAGCATAGGATGAGCGATGGAGCCCTCGCATCTTCCTCAGCACCGGTGTTAGCACCAGCCCCCTCGGGACACGAGGGGATGGTCAGGTGGAGGGTGAGGCCGTTGAGGAAAGCAAACGAGATTCATACAAGGCAGCATTTGGGCTGCTGTAAAGGATGGAGAAGCTGGAGAGGAGAGCCAGGTCCTCGGCAGTGGTTCGCTGGTGGGTTGCGAGGTGGTTCCCATCTCTTCTCATCTTTTGCAATTGGCTTGAGTTGATCTTGGGATCCCCTTGGGTTTGGAGAAGGACCCTGGAAGCAAAGGTGCCCTGGACTACGCTGCCCCAGTCTCCTCTCTGCCTCCAGCTCAGCCTTTCTGATCCCTTCTGCAGGCAGGGACCCTTGCTTGGTGGTTTCTTTGGAGATGCTGAAGACCAGCCGATCCTTGTGTCTGAACAGGAGGGAGCTGAGTCTCTTGCACTCACTGCAGCGCTGGCACCCTTGCTGGACTTGCCGGCTGTTTGCATTGAGGGTTTTAATCTGACCCTTGCCAGGTCCTGTAGGAAAATTCTTTCACTCTGTGGCAAGGCTTCTGTTTTTAAAATCGTTAGCAAAAACATGGTTTCCCTGTTTGCGGAGCCACCCCCTCCAGCACTAGAGGGGCTTGGTCCTTTGCTCTCATGGGCTGTGTGTTTCCCCTCTGATGATGCCCAGAAATTAGGTGATAATAACTTCATTTTATCTTTTGCCCTTCGTTTTTAAGCAAACCTTCTCCTAATCTTCGATAAATACCGGCAGCTCACCATGTGCACCTTAGGAAGCAGTGCTCCGCTTGCAGAGCCATCTGAGGCCAGGGCTGAAGCCTGCAGAAGCCTGAGTCATCTCGTAAAGATGATCAGCTTTTAATTACAATTTCCAGTGCACTTTTTAAGCAGTCTTGTGGAAACACTGTGTTGGAGCATTTGAATTACAAATTTAAAGAAATTGTGTGCCTTTTTTTGGTAAAGCTGCTGGGAAATTGAAAGTCCTCTGCTATAGAAAAAAAAATAATTAAGAATTTATAGAGTGCTATTGTTTGAAGGTGCAAATCGGGGCCCTAATGCAGAGTATGGCTGCGTGAGGAACAACTCCTTTTATTCTCAAACATGCTTCTACATCTAGCCAAGGCTTTGGAGGCTTTTTGCAATGTAGCATCAAGCATTGCATCATCCTTATGGGATAGCTGCAGTATTATTTTACCCCTTTTATTGGGGGACAAAGTTGAGTGGCAAAGAGCCTGGTCTCTCGCCCAAGGTCGAGTGCAGTTGGTGCGGATCCAGGAATAGCGCCCAGCTGCTCGGCACGGCCTTGGCCCCGCTTCCCAGGAAATCGGCCCACGCCTTGCGTTGCCGGCTGCGCTTTCTCTCCTTCCTTGGAGTTTAAGACTCCACAGTGTACTTAAAAAAATCAACGTTAACTTAATCAAGGCTCTAATATAAAGGGAATTTATACATTCTCTTAAGTGTATCAAAACTTACCCCCAGCTGTGGGGATTTGAAGGAGCAGGGAAATCAGCAGGGTTTTCATTTTCCCTGGAAAAATACAGGGAGGTCTTTCCCCGCTGCTGTGTAGTGGTGGACTTTTACATGCTGCCTTTGCCTGCTTCGTTACAGATGCCCAGACCCTGAATACCAAGCAGCGAAACCAAACTGCGGTTCTGTCCTGCAGCCAGCTCTTGCTGCTGGGAAAGATCTTGAATTTTTAATATGAATCTGCCTGTAAGATATCGGTGGCTTTTAGTGCTTAGCCAGCAATGATCCTGCTGGGAAAGGGTTAAAAGCCCTGGAGGGTTGGCATGTTGTCCTGGCCGTAGGGGATGGGGTGAGCGAGCTGGTGGCCCAAGCCACCTTTAGGTAGGAGCAGGAAGTGGCCGGTCCAGAGGGATGCTTATAAAGCAGTATCTTATCATTTTATTTCTCTTAGTACAGCCGAAATTGCAGGTTCGTGGTTTGATTCGATGCAGCGCCTGGCCTTGGGTCCTTCCTGACATGCCTACAGCATGGCGTAGTCCGTGTGAGGTTTGGATTAGCTGTGGATGAGGTTTCACACCGAGCCCTTCAGATTTCCACTAAGATCTTTATCCAGTGGAATAAAAGGCCATCACCCCCTGCCCATATGTGTTCTCCCTGCAAAGCTGCAGGCAGCCTCCGAGCTGCCCACGTTCCGGCAGGCATCCTGCCTGCAAGCAGCTTTTCGGGCTGCTTTGAGAGCTTTTTTGTCTGCTTTGTTTCACTTTGCAAATAACAGTGAGTAAAATCCATAGCCTTCAGATGGTTCCTTTAAACTGTGCAGCATCGATTTGTGTCTGTACATGTTATTTCTCTCTAAATAGGACCCTTAATGGCTAGATAGCCCTCCTGTGATGATAACCACGTAGGGCAGTGGCTGCAGTGGCTGGAGTCCCTTAATTACCAAATAGCGACGTGCCAAGTGCTGAAGGTAGCAGGGATGCTTAGTCCTTTCTGGCCTCCTCCCACTCGTTCCTGAGCTGCATTGTTCCCGTGCAATCCCTGGTACCGGCTTAACCTTCCCCTGCTAATCCCAAGTCCTCCTCCTCTCCTCCCTGCTTTCAAATCTCTGGCTAAACCCCCTCCTCCTCAGCTGTGCCGCCTGCTGTGAGACTGGATGGGGATCGTGTGCCAGGCTGGGGGGGATCTTTTGCTTTGCGGGGTCTTTTAGGGCTCCCTCCTTTCCTAGAGGAGCCCTTGCACCCCGGTTTCTCCATTTTGCAGAGAAATGAGGACCACTGAGCACTGGGTGCCCCGGAAGGAGGGTCCTCTGCCAAGCAAGGGCAGCACGGCATTGCCCTTGGGTGCAGTGAGGTCCCTTTTGCAGGTCTTTTGGGGAGGATGGGGAAAGGCAGTGATCTGGCTGCCTTATCTCTTAATAGAAAAACTTTGCCTAGCCAGTGTAAGGGTAGGAAATTCCTGCTTGAGAGGGGAGGCTTGGAAAGTGAGAAGCTATGAAAGCAATGCAATTTAATCTGCTGATAAACTGTGATCCTAACCTGCAAAGGCTGGCTCAGAAGGTGAGCCACAGTGGGGCTGTTCGGCAGCAGAGTCAGAAATCCCATCTTTATCCCAGACAAAGCAGCAAATGCACGTGTGACATACGTAAAGCAAATCTAAGGATAAAGGGCCTACGTGTCATTTCTCGGACTCCCTTTTCCAATAAGCAGTACTAAAAATGTGCTACCCAATCCCTGACTTGCTTAAAGCAGTGGACAGCATGAAAGTCTTGATGTAGCTGTTTATGGTCGAATTAGTATGTCTATCACATACTATTGCTCTAGGCATGGCTGGGTCTTTTAAATCAGTAGAACATAGGCGCTGCAAAATGTTTATTGACTACTGACAGTAAGTGACTTGGAGTAGGATAGGATGGACAGTAAGTTATCAAGGCTGTTCAGGGCAGGCAGAAACCCTGGAGGCAACTCTGGGTAAAAGAGAGTGTGATGCCCATGTGCCTTCAAGTATGTGAGGTCTAAAATTTATATTTGAGCTGGCATAGATAGAGACGTGCAACACGGGGTCTGCAGTGTCTTGAGTTGCAAAGTCATTGGGCTTGGGGGAGCACCTCAGCCCTCCATAGCACTAGGTGTGGGGTTACTTATGTCATTCTTACGCTTATTTTCCTGATGCTAAGACCTAAGTCACCCCAAGAGGTATACGTGAAAGCTTCTGGCAACGGTGGCATTTTATCCTAAGCCCCATGAAACTTAAGTACCTTGATCAGCTTGCTCTTGTTATTTCTACCACTCTGAGACAGGGACTTGGAGTCTTGCTTACGAGTGATGAATGTATGAAGCCTGAATGTACGCATTGGCTCAGATGCCAGTCAGCCTTGCCACGTGGTCAGGAATCAGGGTGGTTAGACCTGAACTGATCCAAGTGTTAGCAGGACTGGAGAGACTCAAGGAGCGAGGCAGTGGAAGGGTTGTAAGGATGGCTTGCTTAGAACTTGGTTTAAGGTACCGGACAAATGTCCTGGCTCCTGCTGTGCAGGTTCAGCCATTGCCAGCAATGGGACTGGACCTCAGAAGTTCAGCCCAAATTTCTCCTGGATTTGGGGCGTGAAGGTTGGTGCACAGAAGAACCCCGGTGGGTTTGTGTTCAGACTCCTTTCTGCAAGCTGAGAGACGTGGGGCGGGTGGGGGTGAAAGAGGTGAGAGCCCCATTTAACTGCCTTGATAACCACTGCTGAAGTGTCTGGTTATCAAATCTGGAGAGATCCAAGGTGGGATCCCAGGAGCTCATCCTGGGTCATCATGTCTGCAGAGAAACGTAGAGCCATGGGGGGATGTGGGGCAGCATGTGCAGCTATAACGTGCTGTGAGCTGAGATAAAAGAAATACTGCCCTCAAGTTATATGAAGAAATGGGGAACAGGAAGAACTTGGGCTGGGAGAGCAGGCTGGGCTGCTCAGTCAGCTTGGGTAATTCATATGGACATGGACACAGTCGTTTTATGCCATTGGCAATTCAATGAAATGCAATGGAAGTCCTTCATGGAAAACCATCGACAGCCGCAGAGTTAAATTTCCTGGACTAATGGTCAGGAAATCACCAAGAAGAGATTTTGGCTTTCCTTCATACTCTGTTTTCCTTACACAGGGACAAAGAAAAATATAAAAACATCTTATCAGCTTTAGATAACGGATACCTCAGTGTTACCTGGCTCCCCCCTGGCTGTCTCCTGCCACCAGTGCCATCCATCCCCGCTGCCGGAGAGGATGCGGAGCACTCGGGTTCATGGGAGGTGGTTCTCCCCACTGTTTGTTGGTTGAACAACCACCTTGCACTTTACATGCCACCTCCAAAATTGGATCTTGCTACTATGAAACTAGAGCCGAAGTCAAGCAGATGGCACTGAAGAGGTGTTTCAAGAAACCACATTTCCATCAGCATGTGTAGTGTTTTTTCTGCAAGGGCCGTTTTTTTAACTCAACTGCAGTTTGCAAGACAGTTACTGATTTGGGGCATGGATTAAAGAGCAGGTGAAATTTCACGTGTTGAAATGCAACTGTTTAATGCACAGATAAATGGTGTACCAAAAGCCTGAGGAGACTGAGGGATGCCTACATCTGTCCGGTGTTCTGGGATGAATTGCCACGGGAGGCAGCAGCACACATTTGCAGGTATTAAGCCCTGTCTGCCCTGCAGCAGGGAGCACCTTCGGAGCAATCTGTTTTGAAGGGACCTTTTTTTCTACAAATACAGAAGAAACAGCAGCAGCCGCCCTGCCAAAGCACATTGCGTGGTGGAGACCTTGCCTCTGAGCTCTGGACACAGCGGCTCGCTCTCATCCCGAAGCAGATGGTCTGGGGTTGTGAGCAGCCCCAGTAATTACAGGGAAGGGCTTAGAGAGCTCCCTGGTGCCCTGGGATGTCCGTTGCTGTATCCTGCATAGAGCCAGCTTCACCTGTGATGGGAACTGGTGCCCTGAAGCTGGTGGGCTCATCCTGGAGTTTGAGTTTGAATGTTGAAACCAGTGTGGTTGTGGCCATGATAAAGCCAAGGTGCCCTGGAACTGTGCAGAAATGGTTGGCTGCGGGGCAAACTGGGTTGCACACAGCAAAAACACATGGAAATCGGGGTCTGCTTGGTGTTTGCAGATGTGAAAGCTCCCTGCTGCAGCCCAGACCTGGCCAGGTTTGTGGTGGTCCCCCACTACATGTCAAGCAGCAAGGGTCTGGAGGAAGGTGTCAGCCAGTGGGATAGGCTGGCCCGTTGGAGGAGGCTGTGTCTTTCTTTGGGCCACCCTCGAGAGCCAAGCATCTCCCTTCAGAGGACTGGGTGGTCCTGGTACACGTGGGCAGCACCGTTCCCTCCACGGCTCAGTGCTTCCCGCTGGAAGAAGCAACCTGGTGCTGCTTTCAGAGACGTGGCCTGTGTGAAAGGGTGCCTTGTGGGTCTCCTGAACGGAGATTTAATTTTAGTTATGAATACTGCAGTGTTGAATAGGCAGTGATGTGAAACAGAAGCACAGTGGGGGTGTTAAAGGGTGGTAATAACATGGCTGTCATGAACTAAAGTTATTGGGAACAGACTGTACTGCCTTCTTTTTGTTGCAAAAATGTGCATTTGCAGAGAAGCAGAGGAGCCGGGGGCAAAGGGAGGACGGGCTGTGCGGGAGGGGAAGGAGCACCCCCATGGACTGGCTGCTGCCCTCCCGGCCCTGGGGGGCTGCAGGCGATGGGCTGCCCCCCTTGGCAGAGTGCCGTGGGGATTGCCCCCACGCTGGGAGCTGCTGTTGCCGACCTGCGTGTGCTGGGGGTGCCGGAGCAAAGAGCAAAGCTCGCGGAGGGCCTGGGAAAGTTGCAAGGGGTCCAGCGGCAACCAGTGGCATCCCTTTCCTTCTCCATCCCACTGGTGCTCCTTTGAATTCTGCTGCTTTCAGTGTGGGACCAGCTCTGGGAATATTTTCCTAAGGCACTGCTCGTCCTTGGTCCTTTGGCGCCTCAGGTTTCTGTGGGCTGCTCCTTAAACCCACTTTCGGTGTATTTGCTGTCTGTTGTTGATCTCTTTCTCTGCTCTTGTTGAGGCTTTGACCTCCCTGTAGGAAAGCGGTGTTCGTTCCTGTGTCCTGGGAAAGCCCTGCCAGATGCAGAAACATCTTGAAATCTGGTCTGCCGCAAGGCTTCCTGTGACCGTGAAGCACAGCTCTTCAAAACCTACGGCTTCAAACACTTGTGGACAAAATCTGTGCACAGTCCGTTGTGTGAGCATGAAGCAGATACACAACCCACCATTGCCAGTTTGCTGGTGTTAAATGGTGGCAATGCCGCGGAGAGGGGGGAAGCACTTTCTAACCAGTGGTTTTCCCTGGGTGGGAATTAAAAGGGGTGCAAGCCACATCTAGGGAAACTGTCTACAGAAACTTCTGGAAGGATCTGGGATCTCTGGTGCTGATTTAGGACCTCTTACGCCAGCATTTTTATCCATGGAAGAGGGAAGCCTTTCAGTTCTTCCTGAGCTGGAGGAGGGCTGCTGTCTCCACTCTCCTTTGAACTACAAGAGAGATGGGGGATGGCGTAAGCGCAAGCATTGGTGTAAGGGATGTGTTTCCCTTATATACAAGGGAATATAAGAGTCTAGTCTTGCTCACCTATGTGCTATAGTGAGTCTTATTTCTGGAGATGAATAATATGCTAATTTAACAATTTAGCTTGTTAATCTAATAATCCTGCCTTCTTTACTTAACGTCAGACCTATTGTGGAGCTGCAGTAATGGAATTGCAGCTCTCCCAGCTGCACGGCCCCGACCAGAGCTTGGATTGATACAGAGGATTAGAAATATTCCAGTCCAAAGGTCGACTTTGTTCCGTCAACACAGAGCATTAGCTTGGCCCTGTGCAATTAGAGATGCCTGTGCTGGGAGAGGATTTATGCCTTTCCAAGGGGAAGCTCTGGTTGTTCAATCCAAACTGAAATATTAATAAAAATGCCCAGCTGAAGAGAACAAAAAAAAAAATCCACTCTGTTTATTTTTGTTTCTCTTTGAGTTTTTTTGAATGTTATCCAGGCTTTTACTTCTTAAAATGTTGGAAAAGATGACAGATGTGAGGGAGAATTGGCTATAAGTAAAACTTGTGCTTGTCCTGCTCAGTGAAGGTCTTCTGCTCTCTGAAAGCACCCCAAGGGAAAGAGCCATGCTCGAGCGAGCAACCAGCTTTCTGCAGGAGAGCTCGGGAGGACAGAGGAGCGACGCTGGAAACGTCACCTGGCCAGCAAATGAGATGTCAAGTGATTGGATCCACCTCTTTATCTTTTTCATAGATTTTCCATTTCTGGTGTCAAAGCGTTGGAGTTTCAGACAAGCCGTGTATATGGGAGGATGCTGTTTGCAGAGAGCATGTTGAAGCCTGGGGGGAACAGAGGGTGTTTTAGGTAGCCCCAGAAGCAAGTGGAGTTTGCCCTAAGTGGAAGGAAACTGCATCAAGGCAGTAGCGTCCTTTAGTGCCTTGGGGCAGTGGGGTCGCTGTGAAGCTCTCGCAAAGCTGTTTGTGAACCCAAGAAATGATGGAGAGGTGGAAATGCGTGCTGTTGGAGGGAAATGCGCTGCCGTCGTGGTCGTGCTGCTTCTCTCAAAAAGGGCAGCACGAGCTCCAGCTGGAAAGGGCAGAGGTTTTGCTGCAATGTTTGGCTGAAAGGCAGTGAGATGGGGCCGAGTCCTAGCCAGGGTGAGGATCTGGTCCCCAGTCTGCAGGGTTGTCCTGAGTCCCCACTGGCTTGAAATCCCCCTGCCAGTAGCTGGGGTTAAGTGCGGGCAGGAACAATAAGGTTTGGCCCATGATCGCTGTGTTTTAATCAAACAGATATTGTACTCTTTGTTAAACTAAACGTTTTTCCCCATCCTGTTATATGACTCACATTTTCTTATGCTGACCTGATATTTAGAGTATCTGATGTTTTAATTACCTTCTCGGAGACATGGATTTATTTCAGATATGTTTGAAGAGATGTGTAAACCAAGTGCAAAGCTAGAGTAAATCGTTTATAAAAACAGCTTCGTTTGGAGATGGCTGAATTTTCACACTAGGATAAGCCTGTTTTTCCATCAATAAGTATTTCAGCCCCTTTAAACTAATTGGAGAGGGGTTTTTTTGGCACCCTGAAGGTTGTTTTCGATGGGAAACGAAGCACTTGAACGTGTCTATACTCCGTAAAAGCCTAGGACGAGTCACACTGGGTGCTATAAAATTGTCTAATTTACTGCAGGATGGCAGTTTGGATGCACAGCTCCTTTTGGAAGGCAAAGTTCCTTCCTTCTCCCAGGAAAAATTGGATGCAGTTTTTTGGTGCATTAGTGCTAAAGTGCCTTCACACTAAAAATCTTGGACCAAGTCCCTGAATTGCCTTGAACTACAAGAAAACAAGGAACTGGCAGGACCTGGACCAGGGACCTGCATGAAGTTCTGGCCCATCCCAGGAAGGCTCCGCTGCAGAAGGTCTGGGGCGCAGAAACGGAGTCCGGAGGAGATGTGACTCACCAGTGAACACCTTGAAGGTGTGCCTGCAGAAGTAGGGCTTGACAAAGAGTTTGTCATAGGTAGCACATATCAAAAATGATATGTTAACGTAGAAGAATGAACTGATGATTTCTCACCTGGCAAAATCTCTGGTGTCCCATGCGGTTCCTGCTTTAGGAAGAATATGTGTGTGCTGGAGTTGGTGGTGTCGAGGGTGGGCTGTCTAATGGCACGGTTTAGAGGCAGGAGTTGGCCAGCAGAAAGGGCAATTGTTGGGTTGCTGGCATCGGCTTGGTATTTTAACTGCAGCAAAAAGGTAATGGAAGAAAATTAGTTGGGAGGCTTCTGTCCTGCCAAAGTGGTAATATTTGGACTTTTATGAGACTTTTTGTTATTTGTCAGCGTTTACTGAGATTTCTGTACGAAATGGGGTGTTCCTCGGGTTATACTTCCTCAGCGGTGAGGGGTGGCGTTGCGGTCTGGTTCCAGCAAAGCTGTCCGTGTCAAAATTTCTGCAGTGCCTTGCAAGGGCACCCTAATCCCACCTAGTCATGTAACATGTAAATATTAAATAAGGGCATTGCAAAATGGCTGGATCCCAAGTGTTCTGCTTTGAAGTGTCAGACCTGCAACAGGGTTATTCCATTAAACGCCTGCTATGGGGATTATGTATGCATGGGCGGTTGGAGGCTGGGTGCCCTGGTTGGGAGGTTTAAGAGACGATGCTCTGCCCGGCTGAAGGAAATGGGAGCTCTGCCTTTCTCAAGAGAGTGACAATTCTGGTTGTGTCCCACTGGTTGCAGCAGGTGGTGGGTCATGTATTTTGTTGAACGAATAGGAGCAGACAGCAGAAGTTAAGTAAATGTGGTGGGATACATTTCTGGGTACAGAAATTGTGATTTTTTTTGCTTAAATGTGAAATCCATGCTTGTGCAAGCAAAATTTTAAAAAGCAACAATCAAACAGTTTCTTTCTGTCCTTAAAATGTGAACTTGAATTTTGGGCCAGCATATGCAGTTTTTGTGTACAAAGGTTGATATTGAGGCCAGGGTTTGTTTATTTAGTAAATATAATGCCTGAATGCATCAACTGATGTTTAAAGGCAATGTCCCCATCATGTGCCGGTCCATTACGCTTTATGGAGTGTGAGGACCATAACCTTTGAAGAAAGACTTGTGGTGCCTGCTTCATTCGCAGAAATTAGTCTTAGTACATGACATTATCAAGTTAGCGACAGTTGATACAACATTTTGAGAGTAATTAGGAGCATGAATTTATGCTCAGATGGATGTTTAATTAAAAACTGTGGCAGCTTTGAAGTTCACGCTTGGATAATCTTGAGGCTAAAATGTGGGTTTATACCCTAGTGAACCTTGACAGCAAATCTGGAGAGGGGAAAAACGCTTTAGTAGCTCCAGTTTCCTCCTGTTTGTTTTACGCCGTCGCAGCCATCACGGTGTCTGTAACTGTGCCGAATTTGTGAAGATGAAAGCAGATCTTGCAGTTCAGCCAGGATGTCGTGTAGCCAGATGCAAAACCTGCTTCGGGGAAAGGAGCAGGGAGGTGTTGGAGGATATTTGTGTATTTGAGATCTCCAGGAGCCGTACAGCAGGTGATGCTGGTGGTGGTCCTTCAAACCTTGCGGTGCTTACTGTGAACAGCCAACATGGGGCAGTGAAAGTGCCTCCTGGAAATCTCTTCTCCTTTCTCGCCTTGAGCTTCTGGGGTTCAGTTATCGCCCTGGGTGAGTGGGGAGGAAGAGGAGGGTAAACCCATGCTTATGTCCAAAGCAAAGGCGATGGCATGCAGGACCCTGAGCCCCACGGCAGGATGGGGCTGGTACCACGTTTCCAGCATACCACATTTCCAGCGTACCAGGTTTCGGATGCTGAGATGTCGTGGCAGCTTGGGCTTTGGGAGGAAGCCGGTCCTCTTGCATCTCTCACTCTTATGTACAAGCAGCTGGAAGCAGCTCACCCACCACCGACAAGCAGAAAAATCCCGAACAATGCCAGGAGACAGAGAAGGCGAGAAGACAGAATGTTGCTAAAGAGCAGATCAGCTCCTTTTCCGCAGGCAGACAGATGACCGAGGGCTGTTGGCATAGATTATTAAGCAGGCAGGAGGCGAGGAGGGTGCGGGGAGCAAGGGTGGCTGCAATGATTGCTGCCCCCCTCCGGCTTCCGTTGCTCCTCTTGCCAAAAACGTCGGTGATGGTGGTGTCTGAAGGCTCAGAAATGACTGTCTTACCTGAAAGGGTCTCATCGTCCTGAACGCTTTGCCTTCGGGCATCTGTACCCTCTCCAGCATCCCCAGGGTGAGCTCCCAAGTATAGGGGCACCGAAAAGGAGGAATTTTGAAAAAGCAGAGAGTTTCTGTTGAACTTTTTTGTAGGCACCTGCAGTCTTACCTGTTTTGACCCTCATCTTTGCTGTTAGGGGAACAGAGGCAACCCCAGGAGCAGGAGTTGGGCTCGGTTGTTGTGTGGTTTTGTGGTGGAGGCCCCTGCTCTGGCGATGGTTTAAAGGAAAAAGACAACAAGTTTTGATGGGTGGAGGACACGCAGGAGGTAAAAGCATATTGCAACAGGGGCTTTGTGGCACTTTTGGTCTTGCTACCCCAATCCCCATTTGTAGCTTCTTAAAAGCAGTGCAAGGTTCACACTGGAGAATTTAGCGCTTGCCACTCACAAATTAACAATTTCAGCTTGCCTTGGCTTTCCAGAAATGGCTCTGCTGCCTGGTCCAGCCCAGTTCTTTTGGGAAGGCTGCAGGGACATGAGTGCCCCCAGTCCCGCTTCCAACCTTTGGGCACAGGCACTTACTTCTGTAGTTCAACGCGCAGGAGGCGGTTGGTGGCTAATGCCATCAAAAGGGCTTGTTGCTTCCATGACATCTTTTAATGTGTACAGGTTGGATGCTAATTTTATTCCTGTACTGCATCTATCACTTTCAGTTCACAGTGTCTTTCTCCAGCCTGTCTGTATCTCTGTTGCAAAACCAAGGATGCTTGCAGTAGAGTGAAAATAAACTGGTTTTGTAACCATATACAATGGTTTCGCTGCAAGTATGAACACTGAGCACTAGGTATGTTGAATTAAAAGGGACAGTTAACTGATGAGGAAATGCCTGGTTTCCCAGGACGGAGGTGGAAATCTGCCGGGATGAAGCTCAGCAATCCATCGCTGCAAACAAACTATACGAAAAGCAAATCTTTGTTCTGAAGTTCCAAGGCTAAATGCTTATTGGTTCTACTTCGCCTAATTTTGCATGACTAAGTGCCCCTCATGGCTTACATTAACATACATTTCAAAGTGGTTTATTTTGTTTTAGTAAATGTTCACACAATATTAAGATCTTACCTTCATCTGTAAATACCTGGGAGGTGTACGGGGTGGTGGCAGATCCCTGGGAGAAGGATGGCGTGGGCACGCAGAGCTCCTTTTCCCCTCAGCCAGTGTCAGGGCAGTGGCGCTCCACTGCAGCAAGGCTGGGGCATTTCCTTAAAATAGAGAATGAGGTGGTGATATGTCAGACAAAGGTGGTTATAACTAGCAAATACATGGCTTGAAATGCCCCAGCTTGCTTCCCCATCTCCCTCCTCCATTTCATGGAAGATGCAGTGTGCCGTGGTTGTGTCCGAGCGTTATCCCTTGCTTGTGCTCTGTTGGCTTTAATTAAAGAGTCGGTAAGCGTGGGGGCTTCCTGGCCAAGCAAACAAGGATGAATTTAGGAAGGGGAGGATTTGTTTTTGCACATCATGCTGTCTAAATAGATGGTGTCTAGCAATGCGCCCTCCTTCCCGATGGCTGCATCCAGGGGATGCTTCAGCCGCAGCCTGGTGCTGCTGGGCTGCATTTTATTCTATTACTATGTTGTGCATTTTAAAATAAAGCTTTTTTTCTGGTGTTGGAACACGCGATTGCTCAGGACATATAAATTGTGTTAATAAATGAGCGAGGAGCCCTGGTGGGTGAATTGGCTTCCTGGTGAAGTCATAAATTTGGAGAGGATGATGCCGCCTTGCTCCGCAGCCGGCGCGTGGGTTTGCTTCCCAATGCCGTGCCTGCAAACCCGAGGGGCCAGGTAGAGGTTCCCGTGTCTGGTAATTTGGGGTTCCTGCTGGAGGCGAGATGGTATGAAAAACCGTCTCCAGCCTGCAAGAGGGTCTGGGAAACCTGGGCACAGACCCCAACTCGTTAGCAAGCACACTGGTGGGGGGGCCGGAGGAGCCTGCAATTTAGGAAGCGCTCATATTTTTCCCTGTTTCTGCCATGCTGTGGCTTGTCCCCTCTCAGCCTCTGCTTCTTGTTGTGTCCTTGGTGCGTTAATGATCAATGCTGCAGGGCAGGAGCTGCCGTTCCCTGTGTGTCCTCCACACTGTATCTCATGTGATGGGGCCTTGGGCTGCTCCCGTAGTAAGAAGTGACTGGGAAACAGGGATGCTTCCCTTTGCCTGCTGGCTCTCCTGCCAGGATCGGCATCAGCTGCTTTTCCTGGAGAAGCAGCATCTTTTCCTCTGACTCTGCCCGTTTGTAAGCAGAGCACGTGCCCTCAAATGGAGCGGGGGGGAGTGATTTGGTATGAGCAATTTTGATACGATGTTGAGTGATCCATTTCTTGGGAGAGGAGGAAAGGCTGGGAATTGGCTTGCTTGATAGCAGTTGTGTTGGTTTTAAGACTCCATCAACAGTTTGGGCTCTTTTATAGATTTCCCCATCGCTTCCAGGCGTTTTGCCATTAGGATTAATGTAGCTGAGCACTGTGCAACAAGCAGTTCATTGCAGTGATTTGCTAATTTTTCAGTTGCTGAAAACCGAGGAGGCTGTATGTGTCAAGGGGCTTCTGTTTCCATGCTGGCTCTCGAGCATCTCCTCTAGATGCATGCTCCCTGCTTGTGCCAGTGCTGAAGATGGGGTCACTTCCACAGCCAAGAAGCAAATCTGATTTTAAAAACCTCTCTAGCCTGCTAACCAAGGCATTTGCAAAATAAATTAGTGAACAGAGTGTATAATGGTGCCCTGCAAGCTTGGAGTCCCTTGGGTGTCCCCAGGTCCATGAGAGCTGGGACTTGGGCATGAGGGGACCAAAGTCAGTGCCGTGTGGGTACCGCAGCTGGCACATTTTCATCATCACAGCTCCAGCAGGCCGTTTCCAGCCGAGTCATGCTCTGTGCTCAGGAGAGGCCCCGAGCTGTTTTTTTGCATGGCTGAGCATTAAAGGATGTTTCCAGCACTTGTTTGCCAGGAAAATACAGCATTGAAGGCCCTTTACTAATTAATTGTAATGGCAGAAGGAAGGGGAGGGAATTGCTTTCCCATTGTGGCTGCTGTGAAGATGCTCTTGAAAAAGCAAAAAAAACCAAACTGTGCGGATGCTGCCAGGACGAGGAGATTGTTGAAGAATATTGTTCACTGCGAGGAAAACATTGCCACTGACCAAAAAAAAAAAAAAACCCAAACCAAACTTCTCCCTTTTCTTTTGCAGGGTCGTCATGTTAAAACAGGCCAGCTTGCTGCTATTAAGGTTATGGACGTCACCGGGGTAATGTATCCTCCTCCTCCTGCATCCAGAAATGACAGATAAGAGGGGAAAGGGGATGGGGTGTGATAACATGTGGGGGTTGGTGGAAGGCTTGTATTCCTGGGAAGCAAATCCCCTTTGCCTTCATGTGAAATGTGCCATTAAGAGGTTTTGGTTTTAATGAATGTGTGAGAAAAATAAATCTGGAAGAGTTTTGGTGATTAAGTAATTTTGTGCTGAAACAAAGCAGCATCCAGTTCCAGCAGTGGCTCTTCTGAATGCATTAATAAAATCTGAAAAAAATTGTAGCAACAGGATCATGTATTCATAGCACACTTCGGTTTCTCCAAATCCATGTTTTTCACCGAAAAGCTTTTGTTCACCAAAACTATGTACAGGTATTGTTATGAATAGCTTTACTAGGCAAGTTAAATTACTCCCGTGCATCCTACTGATAAAGAGGAAAAAATGTATCACCCTGGTCGCAGAAACGTGGCTCTTCTGGAACTTGTATCAGACTAAGAGAACCAAGGATTTACAAGTTATTAAATGAATAACAGGATTTAGGGGAAAGAATGTTTTCACCACTTCCCAGTGGCCACAAAAGAAAAAATGAGTGGTATTGCTATGATCCCTAAAATCCTAAACAGATGCATTTAGGAGGGTGACATGAAAGTGCTTTTTCTTGAATATTTCTTTTTTTAAGTGCAGTATTATACCTCCCAAAGTTCCTGCCTACATAAACAATGCCAGGTTTGGGAGTAAGAATGCGTTTTGCTGTGTTTTCTCTCTCTTTTTTTTTTTTTTTTTTTTTTTTTTTTTTTTAACTGGAATAACACGTTTCAAAATTTAGGACTCGATCCCAATCTACCCACCTTATTTTTTGAATTGATGTTTTTAATTAGCTTTCAGGAGTTCAACACATACAGAATTGACTCACTGTGAAAGCAGTCAGCTGGCCTCAGGAGTATGTTTTGAAATACCTTGGACATTGTGGTGTAGTATTAATATCTACAGGACCTTCATCCAGGTTCTGTTTTGTGCTAACAGGTGAAACGGTGCATGGAAATAAGTCTGTAAATGTGAATGAGATTTTATTCTGTTTACTTGCAATTTCTATAAGTGCCATTTATCTAGTACCCATGGCAAGCAGGTTCTAAGGGAATGGACAGACCCACCAAACATAGCCCCATGGCATAAATACAGTGAGATTCCCATGGGATGGAGTCTGAGGTTACAACAAATTCAAGCTGAGAAATCAGATTATTACTTTGAAGCCAAACAGGGTCTTAAATTTGAGTCCACACTTAGTTCGGTGGTTTTAAAATATCATCACTTCCAAGCACAGGTGTTGGAGAAAAGTACCCCAAATCTGATCCTGCCCAATAAATAATATTTTCAGCCACGTCTTTAAGTAGATGTCCCTGATCTAAACCTTTACCTTCCAAAGCAGGGTCTCACATCTCTGAACGTCCACGGTAGTAAATCAGATATTTGGCACAGGATGTGTTGTTTGGATATTTAATTATTTTCCCCTTAAGATGCTTTTAGCCATATTAAAACATGTCAGCTATTTTTCTGTTAATATATAATGAGCAAACTTTTAAAGTCAATCCTCAAAAAAACCTCTAACTGAACTTCTGCTCTCTTCTACTTCTTCTACCCCATTGAATACCCCGTGTGGTGGCTTCTCAGCCTTGAGTATTGCGTGAGTGGAGAAGTAGCTATCTAGCAGGTGGTAGCGGGATCAGCTGAGGTGCAGAGATGAGACCTCCATGTCCTCTGAAGGGCTGCCACTGGCCCGTAGTCACCAACAGAAAGCTGCTCAGAGCAGGACCAGGCTTGGGCAGGACGGGCAATGACCACAGTGAAGACAGAGCAAACCTGTGATGTGGTAGGGGACTGGATGTGCTTTGTAGTTGTTGATGCTGAAGTCAGATCTAGAGCCATGCCCTCCAGCCACCGCAGGAATGGTCCCAGGAATCACTGCTGGAGTAATTTCTAAAGTTGGTCCCTGAATTGTGCCTACAGCCGTGTTTGGCATCTGGTCCAGGCTCAGTGCGAAGGCTGCTGGTGAAAACTCAAACATGACCACTCCAGTCTTTCACCATCTCCTGACACACACCAATTTCAATGCTGCTCCTGCTTCGTTTTATCCAGATCTTCTATCCCACCTGTTTTTCCAGGATGTCCCTGATGACAACTTGTCTTTCAGAAGCCCACAGAGAACAGAACTAGTGTGGTCATCCCAACCATAGCCATCTGCAGTTTCATGGAGGAAGTTTTTAGAGTGCAAAGCCCCCATGTGCTAAGTGAGCTCCCAGCCAGCATCTCATCCCAACCACGTGCCTTGCGCTAAACCCCCAAAGGCTCCTGATGATGATACTTCGTTTAACTTATCTATGCTCTTGCTAATTATCTGGTAGGGAAGATGGCGGCATAGAGGCCCTCAAATTACAACACTTGATCATTTTGTGCAGCCACTAGCTCTGGATGGAAGTAATAGAATTGATTGATGGAGGCAAGGTGTGGCAGCAAAACCTAGTCTGTGGGTGCTGGTGGTGATCGCTGGCAATAGTCCTGCTTGGAGCAGGAGGTAGGGCTGGAGACCCCTGAGTCTGGCCATGCAGACATGTCGTCAGGTGCCATCCACAGCTCTGATGTTCTGGGTTTTTTTTCCCCACCCCATTTTGAATACTTCCACCTAAAGAGGGACTCGATAAAGCCTTAGACCAAGTGTCCCTGTGGCTTATCTCCATTTTTCCTAGAGCCAGGCGTGAGGTGGGGGACGACTGAAGAGCTGGCTAGTGGTACTCAGGGAGCTGGTGGGGTTTTGCAGTGACTGCTCCTCCTTGCTCCCAGCACTGCTGGGCATCCGGCTGCTTTTTTTGTTGCAAAGGGCTTCAATAATAAAAAAAAAAAATCTCTGAGGCCTGATAAACCAGTTTCCTGGGCAAATGAAAACAAGCAAAGTTGTATTGACTGCTTGAAGGCAAGAGGTGATAAAGGTCTTCCAGAATAGTGCCTGCATTTTCCTTGTCCTGTTCCTCATCCTCTTTGGTGCTTATGCTTTCCATGTTCTTACCAAAGACAAAATTGGAGGTTGTTTACACAAGCTCCACCTAGCTACTTCTTTTATTTGTTCCTCTTGTCCTCATCTTCACTGTTCTTCCCTGAATTCTCTCTGGAAGACTGTAGTCATTAAATGACTTTCCGTGGTAGTTTGGGAAGAAGGCTGTGTTTCTGTCTGTGTTGCGTGACACCTGGTCAGGGAGCATCGCTCTTCAAGAAGAGCTGCTCCTGCAGCTTCGCAGTTCGCCGGGGTGTCTTGTCCTTTGCTGGCTTTTAAAACCGAAGTCAGGATGAAGCAGGTGAGGGGACACAAGGGTAATAAGAATAAAGTAGTAACAGCCCTTCTGGTCCTTTTATAATAAGGCTTATCAACATCAAGGCACTAACTGCTGCTCCACAGCCCATGGAAGTACAGTGGACTGCAATTCGGTCAGCTTAAAATAAAACCAGGGCATGTTTGATGGCCATGAAAGCAAAGAGGTAGGACATCAAAACAGGCATCAGTGCAGTTCCCCTGCCTCAGCTGCTTCAGCTATTGCAGCTTTGCGGACGGGATGGAGAGGGGCTGTGACAGTCCACGGGAATGGTGTTTGTCACCAGGACCGAGTTAGTCTGGCAGACAGTTTGTGGACAGGCAGTGTCTGCCTGCTCCCTGTGTGGTGCCACTGCACCACCCATAACACCTGGTGTCCCCGAAAGTCTTGGGGGCAAGGAGTTGGCAGGGGTGGGCAGGAGTGGTGGGTCGGATGGCTGGGATGCACACTGCAGGAGCACTTCTGCCGTGCAGCGGTTGCTAGAAAACCATCCTCTTGGGCCTTTGATGGGTCTAGGAGGGTGTGCTGATGCATTACCGGCTTAATGCAAGTATGATTAAGCTTCAGAGCAGCGCAATACTGATATAAATTATGATATGAATTATTAAAGGAATTAGTTTTAAAAGATGGAGGAATGTCTAAACTGCTGAAAACATGTAATTTGGCTGTGATGCCAAAGTTTGGCGCTGGTGGCCCTCTGGATGTAGAGCGTGTCTCTGTGGCAGGGCTCAGTTCCTGGCCAGACCTTGCCTTGCTCCCACCCTGCAGATCAGTGCCCTTGGCCAGCCCCGTTTATGCCTGCGGCATGTGCAGGTATTCGGCTCCTCGGGAAGTTTCCGGGGTCTCCGCTCCCACTCGTGCTGCGGGGTTTGAAGCAGTGCACAGGGATGGTGGGTCATTAACCCATGCGAGAGGACTGCTGCCCACCCTTAAACTCTGCCAGCACCTTCAGGATCCCGTTCTGGAGGAGACAGCATCATCTGAACCATTTGGAAACCACCTGATTTCTGCACCACCTGAAGATCTGTCCAGTTCAGGGTTCAGAAATGCGATAGGCAATGTGGCAAAGCATGTGTTTTCACCAATTCTGCTCATCTTAGCTTTTTAGTTTAACCCATTCGTTGGGCTTTTTAGTTTAACCCATTAGTCTCCAGTCCAGGCTGCAGGCTCCCAGAGCTCTGGTATCAGTTCCATGCTGCAAAAAGTGGCTGTAAAAAATGGTGCAAGGAAATGTAGGCGAGGTTGGTCAGAAATGGGCTGTATCAAAGTTCACCCACATACAAAAAGAAATGGGAGCCTGTGAATTGCAGTCTCTTAGTGTCTCTGGTTTTGTTTTTCTTTTTGCCTCATCCCAGGATGAAGAGGAAGAGATCAAACAAGAAATTAACATGCTGAAGAAGTATTCTCACCACCGAAATATCGCTACGTATTATGGTGCTTTTATTAAAAAGAACCCACCAGGAATGGATGATCAGCTCTGGGTAAGTTGCTTTCTTTTCTTTAAATTAACTGGGGTTTGACACAAATTATTTACTCCTTGTTATTCTCTTACCACCACCTGTATGGCACAAAAAGCCTTATTTTGCATGTCTTTTTCAAAGTTCTGGCTTTGAAAAGGCTCTTCCTGCGCTGCAAAATGCTTCTCTGTTTTGCCATAAAATCTTTGCAGACTGATGATAAAACCGTTTTTATTCTGAATTGTCATTAACAACATCTTTGTTATAATATTCAGTTGAAAATTTTTCCGTCCTATGAAAATAAATGCATCAGAAAAAACAGTTGGAGGGAGCAGGGAGCGTTGCTGGGAAGATGGAAGCTGGGTGTGGGACGCTGGGCGCGTGTGATTCCTGCCAACTTTCGGCGCTGCTTCTCGTGCTTAATGTTTCGCAGAACCAGTGCAGGCGAATAAAGAGGAGGGGGACGGTGAAGGGCAGGCAGGAAGGTCTGTGGCTGTTCAGCCATTTCGGTGAAGATTGCCTCGTCTTGCTGAAGGGCTGCAAGCTGCTTTGCCTCTCCATAAATCCTTGCCTGCCTCCTCCCGCTGCTTCCCTTGTCGGTAGCCTCTTGGTTATTTATTCAGCGTTCCCAGACCACGGAGGATAGAGTTTAAATCCACTGTCTATCTCCTGAGACAGCCGGAGCATGGGAGCCCACCTCCTTGCTGGCAGCTGATGCTCGCGGGGACCAGGCAGGGCAGCAGGCACCACAGGTCAGGGCTCCGGGTGTTGCCCTAAAGGGCATGAAAAATTAATTAAAGTTACTGTGCTGTATTCTGAGCTCGGCTGTGCTGATCTAAGTCTGTGGAGCAACAGCCTGCAGCACCCATGGGTGCCTGACCAGCAGTTTGAGACCCTGCTTTCGTTAGGGCAGTGTTGAAGAGAAGGCTACGTTTGAGTCATCTTAAATGTAACAACCTGGATGTTGTCCTGTGATCTAAATAGGACTTATTTTCTCACAGTCTTGTAAATCCAGCCAGTTCTGGGTTATCCACGGGTGGTTTCCAAAGTTTTTCTGTGCCTGAACAAGATCCTTAGAGCCTAATTCTTCAGGGGTAACATCCATGGTTCAGCTGGAAGCCCATGGAGATGCTGAAGAGCAGCCGAACATCCTTTCCTTTACTTTCTGTATAATCTAGGCTTTATTTTAACAAAAGGCTCAGTGGCTTCAGCTGTTTGCCCCCGTGTCCGCATGCCAGAGCGTGGGGGGTTGTGGGAACCAGGGGGTTTCAGAAGACATTCCACCTGGGACAAAAGTGGAGCTGACGGGCTTCTGCGCTGCTTTGCTACCCAGGACTTTGTGGTACGCTGAATTATTGGGAAGACTTGGGGGCTTGGACTCCAGGGGCTTTTCTTACTTGGGTGTTGGGGTTATTTTTGGTGGGAACTCTTAAAAAACATGTTCTTTGCAGCTGGCCTGGGATTCAGTGAGGAGAAAGCTGTCAAGCTGAGAAATGCCTTTTCAGCCCATGAAATTCCATTTGGCTTTAGCTGGTTTATAATCTGTTTAAAAAAAAAAAAAAGTAAAATAGCAAACCAACCCACAGCATTTCCCCTTGTGCTGCTGGAATGTCTGGAGGGGACAAAAGCCCCACCAACTGTGTGCCAAAGCCCGCAATAGCGAGAGAAGCCCTCCCCGGTGCTGGGCTCTGCCCAGTGCCTTTACGCATCTTGGGTCTGGGGTTAGCACGGTCTGACCAGGGAAGAGAGGTTTTTCTTCTTTCTTCTAGCTCCAGTGCAAGGGGCTATTGGCATATATTAGTTTAATTTATATATTAATAAAATAATGGTTTTTTAAATGATTTGCCCATCCAGAGCAGCCCGAACTTCCAAAAAGAAAAGCGCAGTAGAAAACTCCTTGGATTAAGAGAGGCTCTTTCATCAATCCCCATCATCATGAAACAGCAGAGGATGCTGTACGTGCTGTATCACCTTCAGATGGCCAAAGTCAGGAGGAGAACCTGGGCTTTCCCCTGGGTGGGTCGCCCAGCTGTGCAAGGGGAGAACGCGTTCATCACCCAGCTGTGCTGCTTGTTTCTTGCCCCCTGGGAAAGGCAGATAAGATAATCTAAATTCCTTTCCAGACCAGCTACCTCTCCTCTCAATTTTGCGGCCTTTCTCAGGGGCTAGTGAAAAAAATTGTTGCAAAAGCTGCTTTTCTTGCACTGAAGAGTGCTGGGGTGTGGGGTTTTCTTAAGTCTATGCCCGGTGCTGGGGCTGGTGGAGGTACTCACAGGAAAGCTCCCCAGCCATGGAGGAGAGGTGTGCTGGTGTCGCTGTGTTAAATAGCTGTTGTTTCAGGATCTGATTGAATTAGGACTTGCGCGAACTCTATCCGTCTTGCCACGCAGATAAAGGCTTGTTTATTTTTCATTGGCTCTTTGTTGAAATAAAACGGTTTCTGATAATGCCCAAGTAATTCTTTTTATCGACATTCAGGAGGCTGATACGGAAATAAAAAACAGGGAGCTCTTTCAGTGGAGATTAAGATCTCTCGGAAACGTGGCAGGCTTCTGACATGAAGTATTGTCATCGTTTCTGCCATGGTGATGAGCAGGTCTTTCGGTGCTGCTGCTCCATTCGATAGCAGCCACTCGCCCTGAAAGGGGAGCTTACTAAACAAGTGAGTTTTCCTGAAGTTAAAGAGCTGCATGGAGGATATTTTAGCGGATGACAATGGAGATGTACATCACAAATCTTATCCATTAGGAAAAAAAGGAAGTAAAAGTCATAGGGACAACCTTTATGGAACATTTAAAAAAAAAAATTAAAAATAGGAGGTGGGCTGATTTCTATGTTGGATGAAGTGTTGCTTTCTGGGGGTGCTGTGGTCCTTTGGGAGGGATTGTGCCTGTCTCTAACCAAGACAAGGGCGTCCTGGCCAGGGGAGCCCGTGGCACAAGGGGGCAAAGAGAGGGTGGGCTGCGGAAACTGGGGAAATGACCCGGGGGACAGTGAGGACCCAGTTAATCGGTTAACTGCTGCCTCTCGGAGTTAAACTCATTAAATCCCCCTTGTGCATCTCAGATCTAAGGTATAGGTAACCCGGGGAGTAGGGGGGCATGTTTTGAGATTTTGGGGGTGGTTTTGGCGGTGGAAGATGGGGCATTCATTAGGAAGTGTGAATGTTGGTGGGGTTGAATGAAGAGTTGATGGGGGACGTGACCCCATCCCAAAGGACCCCCTCCCCAGCACATCGCCCGCCCCGACGGCTGCTGGAAGTTGCAGGCTCCCTGCTTCGTTCCCATACATTAACACACTGTATACATCCACAGGGCAATAGGGATGCCACCGTGCTGGGTGTCTGTCATCTGCCCTTGCCGTCCACGGTGCACTGAAGCCATTAACGGAGAAGCCCCGCCACGCGTGGGCAGCGGCAGTGGTTTGGGGCGGCGGGCAGAGGAGGGTTTGCAGAGCACGGCGGCTGGCAGCAGCCCAGGGCAGAGCTGGCGCCGGGGTCCCTGGGGGCCAGCGGTGCTGGCTGCCGATGGATGGCTGCCGATGGATGGCTGCCATGGCAACCCTGCCTGTACCCGGAGCTGCGTCTGTCATGAAGGGGGGAAAATTGCTAACAGGCAGGTTGCCAAATACCTGCTCATGGTGAGCACGGACAGGGACCCCACGGGACAGAGCTGGTGGGGCGGCCTCCGGTGCATCCTCTGCAGCGAGTAATCTAGGGCGGTTTTGGGGAGGAAGGAATTAGGATGATTTAGGACTGGAGGCTATGTCAGGATGGCACCGCTGCAGCCAGGGCTGTCGCTGTGTAGTTGTAATGCGCTTTTTCACCGTGTCGAGCTGTAGGGGCCCACTGAATCGCTGCAGGGTGGTACGAACGGAGTTGCACCAGGGATCTGGAAAGCAAAAATGGGGGCAGCGAGGCTCCACAAGCCATCGAAACACTGGGTTGCACCTGTGCAGCTTGGAGCAGGATTGCTCTTAATCTGCTTGTAGGCACTGAAGAATATTTTTGGGCAGTAGCTGATACCTTGCGTCACAGCAATTAAATAATTAAACGTTTGAGAGGGGACGGTTTTCGGTTGAGCTGTAATTCTCTCTAGTCCCTCCAAGCCCTGCAGTCCCGGAGGAGTGCGGTGGGAGCGGGGCTGCTCCTCCGGCCCCCGACCAAGAGCCTGGGGTTAGCAGAGGCTTTCTGCTGCTGTCTGGCTGAGTAAGCCAACGCTCTTTCATTCTCACTCCTCTTCAAAGTGATGTCGGTGCTGTAAACACTGCAAGGCTGCGAGCCCAGCTCCTTTCGCTGCCGTCCCTAAGCCCAAAGCTTTCAGCCTGCTCAGGACCTGTGGTGGCAGCTGCCCGCCAGCTCCCTAAGGGAGCAGGAATTGCTCGGCTGGCCTCAAAGTGCAGGGAGGTGCGGGCAGGGCGCAGCCAGGCGAGTCACTTATTTATGAACATGAGCGAGAGCAGTTTGATGCTGCTGTTGGAGAGGGGAGAGCGGAGCAGCGCTGGCCCCACTGCTCCTACCCAGGCATCCTGCTGCAGCATCGCAGCCTGCTCCCGCTGTAGCACCGACACAGGCAATTAAAACCTGTGCTTATCTTACTACAGAATATTTCAGTCGTTGCTTAATACCAATTCAATCGATATTTCTGTTTCTGAAATGGGCATGAGCTTTGCTGACCCACCAAGCGAAGGTTTCCGCATTTTTTTTTTTTTTTTTTTTTTAATGCTCCGTCACTGGCTCCAGGTGCCACCATGTGTGTGATGAGGGACCCTTTTGCAAGGGAGCCAGGCGGTGGGGTGGGGTGAGAGGCTTGGGTGGCCTGCAGTGCACCCGGGTTCTGTTTACAGACACAGCAGGAAGAAGGATTTCCAGCAGCATTTAGCCTGGGGGTGTTGTGTGCTTGTTTTCTGTAAAAGAGAAGTCAGATTGTTTGTGGGGTGAGGAATAGGAACACAGAAGCATTGGATGATTTTGGGGGCTTCCTCTGGACAAGCTGGAGTGGTTCACCATCAGCTGGATTAGGGTTTCTGTACTGGGGATGCTCAGGTTTGAGCCCTTCCAGCTAACATACAGCAGCAATGGGAACAGAGGTCTTCCCAGCCATTCCCAAACTGGGGAAGGTGGTGGTTGATTTGAAAGCTGCGCCGGCTCTTTAAACAAAAAATTTGTGAGACAGCGGGACACAGAGATTTACAGCTGCTGCTTCTGAATTTGCCTTGCTTATGAAGTTTGCTGTCACTCTGATATGAAGAGCTAAGTAAATGCGAAATGAACTGTATTTAAAAATACTTCCTCAATAAATGGCCTTGCAAATTAAATTTCAGAAGATGATCTTACCTTTAGCCCATCTTGATGATAATTTTAATGATGGTTAATAAAAACTCAATCTGCATTTCAAGTTTATTGTCTTATGCCATCATGACTTCATCCTTTAACAAGCTTGGTAATGATGCAAGTGTATGCAGGGCAAAGCACTCACCTAGAGACGTGGGACTGCTAAGAAAGTGTCTTAATATAAGTGCCATTTGAAGCCTCTCCTGAGTATACTAAGCTCTGTCTCAAAATCAGCTGGAACTTTTGTTCCTTTTTCTCCTGGAAGGCAGGCTGTTGGTTTCCAACCTAAATATACCCATAGGGTGTTGATATATTGATATTATGCCAGTATCTACCTTGTTCTTCTCCCTCTCTGGTGCTTACCTGTCCATACTGTTGACAGTATACACTCATATCCCATAGCCATCCATCTCCTGGCTGACTGAACAAGTCCTCAGGTCCTCTGAGAAGACCTGTTCATCTTCCTGTACGTGCTCCAGTGTGCGTTTCTCATTCCCGGGCTCTGTCGCCCAGCAGGACACACAGCGCTGTGGGTGAGGTGTCACCTGGCCTGTTGGTGTGACTCCTTAGCCATCGTCTGTTTCTCCTCTCTTTGGAGGCTACATTGTGTGAGCTCTAGTTGAGACTTCTGTAGCATCCTTCCATCTGAGGATCAAAGGGGATCGCAGTGCCGCTAAGCGCCGCAGCAGCGTGTTGCCAGCTTTCCTCCCGTTCCATCCAAACCTTCTGGAAACAGTGTTTTTTCACATCAGGTGTCCATTCATTGAGGACAGGAATACTCGAGCAGCCTTGTCATCTATCTGCTACTCGTTTTCTTGGAGGACTCATGGCAGAGCTTTCAGGAAGTGCCTTACTGTTCGCAGCACGTGCGCACTGCTGAGCCCTCCTGGCCCCTGCCCAACTGGACCTGGAGCCTGCTGGTACTGCCAGAGATCTGCTGGTGCTGGATATTTTCCTATGGATGTTACGGGACTGTGCAGCTCTTAAAAAAACTGAGTTGGAAACACTCCCTGTGGGAGTTTCTCTTTCCCTCTCTCTGTTTTTTTTCTTTAATCTCCAGGAGATTTCACAATTACAGATTTGGGATACATCAGCAGGTGGCCGTATTATTCACCTCCTGGTGCAAAATTAATCTTTGCTCTATGGAAATTCAAGGACAGGGTAGAGGACCGAGAGAACTGCCAGCTCCATAAAGATAATCTGACAAATTAACAGATGCACTGCATAGTTTTAATCGGATTTCTTCCATCTTCTTTTAAGCATTGTGATTGCCGTATGTAGCATAGCATGGCCTTCCTCTTCCTCCTGCTCCAAACCCTGGTGACAGCCTGTGGATGAATTCCATAGAAGGTTGACTGGAGAGGGTCAGCCTTTTGGGTTGGAAAGTGTTTGTGGCTGGCTCAGCTGTCCAGGGTTTTCCTTTCCATGCTTGCTGCCGTGATATCCCAAACGTTCATTTGATCAGAAACACGTGCAGACACTTACACGTGTCAATCGTCCAAAGGGAAGAAAGAGAGGAAAAGTGACTTTGAAACCAGTTGTTCCATTGTTCCTCATTCAGTGAGCAATGAGTAACCCATGACTTAGGCCATGTCCCGGTGACCCAGCTGGATTGCTGGTCTCCTGCTGGGGTGGAAGAGCTGCAAGCGCTGCAGCAGTGTTCCTTGCCTTTGCACAGGACAGGCTTTGGCCAGTCACGCATCTTTTTCTTGAAGCCAGTTTCCTGACGTAACAGGGGTATAAAAAGAATTTTTCAGCTGTCAGTTTAGGAAGAGAAGAGAAACTTAATATCGAAACTAAAGATAGGAGCATGGTCAACGCCAACTAAGGTATAGTCTGCTCAAGTATTTTCTTTAACCTGAAGGTTTATAGCAGTACTCTGTCTGGATTTTATGATCATTTATTTATGATAATCTTTTAAATCACTGCGTTTGAGCAATTTGGTTAGAAGTAACCCTTCTGCTGTCTGTCTCTCTTCTCCTCTTGGCCCATGCTTTTAATAAGCATGTCACTTGCTTGGAGAACATTAAATGCCGTGTAAGCTTCGTGTGATAAGAAACTTTAAACATGCGCATTGAAGAATCTGGCAAGGCATGACTTGTAAGGGAATATCTTTTCGTAGCAAGCTGATCTAATTGGAAAACATGGTTTCACATCTGAGAGAAACACTTCTACAGGTCTTGGAGGAGGCTTGTTGCATATGCAGGCTGTGCTCACTTTCTGGAGCACGCTGGCGGCTCCTGCATGCCCTCGGGATCCGTGATGTCCCTGGGAGCAGACTCGCATCCCGTGCTATTTTTGTAAGGTTTATTTCACAGTTGCTCAATGACAAGATTAGGTTTGAGCCTCGGCTAGATCGTTGTACTTCTATATTTGATATTATGAAACTTTGTAAGTGGTACAAGCAGTGGTGCCCAGTCTTATTTGAACCAACCCAAGCAGTAGGACTCCAGCTGCAGCTGCATGGCAAGCTTCCCCTCAAAGAAAGTTTCCTGCTCAAAAAGGTGGTCAAAAGCAAAGACCTCCTGGTAAAAAAAAAAAAATTGAAAAGCATACTTGGTTTTTAAGGTGGTAGGAAGCTTTCAAATACCTGTCTTGCTGTCTTCACGCTTCAGAGTTGAAGAACTTATATGCGAGAGGTAGAGCTTTGCTTGTATTTCTGTTGATACTAAATATTAATACTAAAGATTGATCATAAGTATAAAGTAGGGTATGTAGCGGTGGGGTCTGAAATGTCAAGGTTTCCGATTTCCTCTTCTGATTTTCAGCACTGGACTGAGTCCTGTTTCTCGTTCCCATCCTTGTGGAGAGGAACAAGCCTTTCAAGCCTTCCAGCCTTTTATTGTTTCATTTTTATAACAAAAACCACATGGATTAAAAGCTGATAGGTTCAAGATTATGTCCCGGTGGCTCTGCGTAGCACTGTGGTGGCCCCATAGCTGCATTGCCAGTGTCGGGGTCCTACCCTGGGGTCAGGCAGCCCGGAGGATGCTGTCAGTGTCATTGCAGTAATTGCATTTTTGTCCCGTTTGGCAGCTGGTGATGGAGTTCTGTGGCGCGGGCTCTGTCACCGACCTCATCAAGAACACGAAGGGGAACACCTTGAAGGAGGAGTGGATTGCCTACATCTGCAGAGAGATTTTACGGGTACGTGTCCAGAGGGAGCTAAACGTTGGGGGTTGTTGGAGTATCGCACTCAGTGCTCGGGAGACATGGAAAGCCTTTGGCTCTGCAGGCTTCGTGGCTGCTGCACTGCCATGGGCTGGAGCCTCTTCAGTGCCGGTAGGCATGAATGATTCATGTGCTTGTATGATGCATAATAAATAAGCCCTATTTAATGCCTTTTAGCTCTGTTTAGTTCCCTGACTTTTAACCCTCTTTTTCCTTCATCAAAAATATAATTTCCTTTAGTATTACTAGGGCAAAGATTTATTTACAGTAGAATTATATTTTCAATTAACAGAAAGGTGAGGACTAATAAAGTTGGTGGAAGGAATCTTCATGATTAAAAAGCACCCCAGGTTTTCTTAACTCCACATGTCTCTGGCTTTAGTGAGGATGCTGCAGCTTTTATACCCACAAAATAAACATTTGACTGGAATGTCTTAAAATGGGCCACGCCAGATTTCACATACTGGGAGATGGCAGCTTCAGCAAAGGCTTGCTTGCATTTTGCACAACTGAGGTCAGATGATGCGATCATAGCGGTTGCTTCGACATGAAAATCTATCACTCCGTGAACCGAGATTTTGTTCAGGAGAAAACAGAAAAATTGGGCAGGTGAAGGAAAACTGTAAAAGAGCCATTCAAAGAAAACAAGGCAGAATGACTGCTCCAAAAGGCTGTGTCTGACACTGCTGCTGAGGCTGCCGCTGGTGTCCGGGGGTGACACAGCACTTCTCTGTTGTCCCTGAATGCCACCGTCCCCATCAACACGATGCACAGAAGACGCTGGCGCTGTAGCTAACCAGTTGTTGTATGGACACTGCTTTCAGTGCCAGGAAACCACAGTTACACGGGCTTATTTTAAAAGTCTGAGCTCTGTGAGCCTACTTCTTAAAATAGACCCTGGCAGTGAGTCAGAACCCAGCCACTGACTCATGTCCCAGGGCCACCACTGCGTGTCATCGCTCGCGTTTTGGCCGCGCATTGGGGCGGTTGGTTGGTGACCTCCATAGGGTTTCAGGGGATGAAAGGCTCCCCACCTTTCGTGCTGCAGAAGGTGGCTCATTCTTGGTTCGAACATTGAGGACCGGTTGTAATTCTAACACGAGGCTCGATCCTGAGCTGTTAAATGATTTTTTGAAATTCAGTGAAATTTTTGCTTTGCCTCCAGTGCACAAAGGCGCCTCTACTGGGTATAACATGGCTAAAAAAGGGCACCCGTACAGATACAATCTATTCCACGGTGTTGTCCCAAGGTAACAAGCGTAAAATGATTAATAACTACCAATAGCGAGAGCAGAAATTATTTTCTTCTTCAAATACGAATGCTTAATGTGAAATGTAAATCTAATGCAAAATTAGTTTTTGAAGTAATCCATAGTTTTACTAAGCTGGCAATATAGGTGGGTGTTACGTTGAAACTGAAATAATAAGTGAATGAAATAAAAATGTAGGTTGTAAAAATAAATTAATAAGCTAATCAAAAAGCACAACAGAAAAGCTAGCTTACCTTTAGCCTTTGAGACAGGCTTTGAATTTGAGCTCTATCTCCACTAGGGATATGTGGAAGTTATAATATTTGTATTTGCATGGTAGCTTTTTTGATGCAAGCTTATCAGTGTATTGAAGTCCCGTTTATTGGACCGATATAACAAGAGAATTGTTTTCTTTGGTTGCTAGATGATGGAAATACAGAAAAGAGACAAAACCATTCTATTGTTTCTGCCACAGAAATGGTTCCCTAAGGCAAGGGAGCACATGGGGGAAAATATGTCTAGAGATACGGAGGAATTTGGGTTAATGTGGGTTCCTGCAGAAACTGAAAGGTTGGTTTTAATCCATATAGAATTGATGGTTCCCATCTCCTGCTATGGAGAGCACCCACTGCGGCACGTATAGCCTGTCGGTGGGTGTCTGGCTTGCCGGGCATGTCCTCCCAGCATGTGACATAGGACAGTATTTTGAACACATGATAAACAAAAGCGTTCTCAAGTGCTTAACTCCAGCTGTGAATCTTTCATTTCTGGAGCCTAATTGGTTGAGGAGGAATGTCAGAAAATAACATGCTTTGAACTTGGATTCCTCTAACCTTTCTCTGAATTCTCTAGGGCTTGAGTCATCTACACCAGCACAAAGTAATTCATCGAGACATCAAGGGACAGAATGTATTGCTGACAGAAAATGCAGAAGTTAAACTAGGTAAGAGTGGGTTAGAGCTCTTGGAAATTGCAAGTGGGCTGGCTGGAGAGAAACAGCAAAACCGACTTGTACATGACTTGGAGAAAGGGGATGGATACTAGGAGTTACTCTGTGTTTTTTCTTGTGCCAGCCTCAATAACATGACCTTGGGTGTTGACCAAGTGCCATGCAATAAACTGCTGGTGGTTGATGGCCAAGTTCTGCATGCAAAGATGTACTTGCAGTTGTGTTTCTGTTCAGACAGGTAGTTTGGGCAGCTCTGCCATCAGATACAGGTTAAGCAATGAAGACCATTTTTTCATGCCCCGGATTGAAAACTGGCCTCTGTGCATCGCCAGCCATTATCGAAGGCTGTTCCCTCACACCTTCATACTAGCGTCCTACAGGATCACAGTCCAGTCAATTTAGTGTCACGTAATCCAGACTTTTTTTCCAAGCCAACCTGTTGGGGAAAGCTTAATTTGCAAGAACTACTCTGAATTTCATATGTGATATTAGTCACCCTGGAGAAGACCAGGCATTCACGTGAAGGTCACCTGGAAGACAGCAGATCAGCAGAGGTGATGTGCTGATATCATCAGTTGTCCAGCACCAATGTTATTAAGGCTGTCTTTGTGTGTTTTAATTGATGCTAGTGATGAAAGATCCCTTACACTGGTAAAGTGAGGTGCAAGCCTTGTTTTCCCATGTCTCCCCTCTCTCTTTACAGCAGAATAAAACCCCAGCTTAACAGATGGCACCGCTGGCTCGTTTGGCTTTATGCTGGTGAAGATTTCCCTCCAAGGGGAAATTCTCCAGGGCAAATCTCCAACCACTGTGTTGCACAAAATGAACTTAGTGGACCATAGAGTATTCTCTTACTGATTTGATTTCATCAGTTTTTGCTTCATTTTGCAGCTCTCTGCTTGACATTTTGCTATGGGCCTTTGTCCTTGGCCCTTAGTTCCTTAAGTCTTTTGCATTTCTGCCATTTCCAGCAAGAATTTAGGTAGAAAAATGAGGCTTCTACCAATATTTGGCAGACTTTAATTCAAATGAGAAAGCATAGAACAAAGGCTGCTGCTTATTCATGTTGCTAACCCTGTTTCTCATTAGTATGAGGAGCTGTGATTTCTTGAGCTGTGATTTCATTTCTTTCCTCCTGGCAAGGAGGAAAACGCACAGGGTTTCTTACAAAACCTGGATATCTGATGATCAGGTTCGTCCTTGACTGACCTCCATTGATCCCAGCAGAGATCAAACAGGAATGTCTCTGTCCCCATCTTTCTCTCCTGACTGTGCAGAGAAGTTGGTCTGAATGAATTTAATGTTTTACAGTCAACAGAAGAGTTGGCCAGGTTTTCTCTGACCTTACGGTGCTGTGTTGTCTCTCTGATCCACAGTGGATTTTGGCGTCAGCGCTCAGCTGGACAGAACGGTGGGCAGGAGAAACACCTTCATTGGAACGCCTTACTGGATGGCCCCCGAGGTCATTGCCTGCGATGAAAATCCTGATGCCACTTACGACTTCAAGGTACCTAAACGAGCATCTTCCTACTCCTTTATATGTCATTACAGGTGTAAGATTTGCAAAGTCTAGCACGTTCACAAACAATGTAGGCAAGGAATTAAAGCAGCACTTAGCAGTGCTTGCAGTGAGAGTTGTGATCATAAACATCTGAAGAAGGTGCTTGGTATGATCTCAGATTTTATGCCCCAATACCATGAACTTGAGCACTCAAGAATTTAGTATATTCTTGCAGCTTTGCAGAATATGTTGACAGGTGGCGTAGTCTCCTCCTGCTTTCTGGCTGTTGGGTTTCAAGATGCCAATTCAGGTCCAATGTGAATCTTTGTTGTGCTGTTCATGTATCCAAATTTACTGTGAAGAAGTCTTTCCACACGCTGGGAAAGGTGTCAGACCTTCCTACCTGCTAGCCTGCTTTTCAGTGCTGCATGTTTAAATACTACAGTCAAACATGCTGTGTTTGCTCTATTTATTCTGGAGAGAAGTCAGGTCAGGTTTAGAAAGGGCAAAATCACATCGTCTGGCCTGCAGGCTGGTATTCGCAGGGAGATCTGAAGGCTGCCACACAATCAAACGTTTTGGGGGGCTGACCTACTTTTCACATGTCCCTCTTGCCTGTTTGAAGTTTATTTTTGGATCAGTGGCAGCACAACATTGCTGCTGAGTTATAACGTGGCACAGAGCCCCGTGCCACGCAACAGGTCAGCAGGAGGGTTATGAGTCCCACCTGCCCATTCAAACTACAGCGAGGTCCGATGTTTAAAGCAAGGAGAGCTTAATATATTTTATCCTGTTCCTGCCTTACCGCAAGTTTCTGGATGTACATCTGTAGAAATGTCCCTTGGTTTTTGTCCCATGGTTTTTTGAAGCGTCCAGAAATGGAATTTCTAGCTCCAAACCCCCTAAGGTCCACTGAGTGTGTCCAGAGAGCAGAGCAAGACAGTCGCAAATGGGCTTTTGGGGGAGAAGCTGAGACACGTATAAAGCTTGGTGTACCTCTGTTCATGTGCATGCTGAGAGGTCACTTTACAAGGTAATGTTTAAAAAGGACTTTGAGACCCTCTGGTGTGGAGCTAGGTAGCTGCTTTCTTAACGGTAGGACGCTACAATACAAAACAGCCCACCATCATGGTATGATTTGGGGTGCAATTACCAATCACTTGGAGAAATTTTTGAGAGATGAAGGAGTTTTAGTAACCAAGCGATGCTTTGGTATTGCAGCTATTTAAGCGCATCAGTCAACTTTTGAACTGATAGTTTTCCAGAGAGCAGCTCTCCAGTCTGAGTTCAGACTCCGGGTTACATAAATCGTTAATGATAAGGACGTGTAGAAATAGTTTAATCTGCAGTTACTTAATTCTCTTTGATTAACCAATTACAACAGGCGTTTCCTCAACTCTGCTGATGGCAGCGCTTTGTAGCAGGGCTGCAGCCCGTGCTAGCTGCTCTTGCTGCTTCTCCATTGACAGCCGCCTGGCTCTGACGGTCCAACGCTCTAATTAATCACAGCTTTTTATTATTATTGTCTCAAAAAAAAGGACTGATATCTTCATAGACTACTTTTTACCCACAGAAATCCCTGAGGTTTTTTCTCTTTCCAGAATAACTAGGGCACTTAATATGCCATTGACTGACGCACAAACGCCAGGACCAGAATCCCTCTATTGTCCCCGAGGATCAAACGCTCGTAGCGAGCCGGGCGTTTGCATCTCTGAAGTTGGCATTGACCGTTTTCCCTTGGCTGGGGGTATGAAACAGAAGGCTGATTGCTGCCGACACACTCATTGCAGGGTGTTTTCGGAGCTCGCGGTGATGTGAGAGCCACTGGACATTAGTCCGTATGCCAGATCACATCCCTGCACCTGATGCTCTTGCTTTGNTTTTTTTTTTTTTTTTTTTTGAAAGGGATGCAAATCAGGTGCTCTGAGGCTTAGCCAACTGGCTTAAAATAGTGAATACAAAAGATGAGATTTATAGGGTGAAAAAAGGAATCCTCACAGGCTTAATCTGTTGGACAAGAAGCCTCTGATCTCGCTGTTTTCTTAGCCAGAGAGAGATGCCTGTGTAATCTATGGAAGGAGGCAGTAAATACCTCCTCATAAAAATAAACCACTTTAAAAAAGAACAAATAGAAAGGCCACATTGTTGAGGTTATTTGTTGGTTTTTCCCCCAGCCGGTCTTCCTTTTTTCTTTAGAGATATCTTGTCAATAAGCTTAGAGTCAAAAGGCAGGGGCGGGGAAGGAAGCTTGCTCCCCTTCCCAAGTCAAGACAATGCAAATATATTAGCACGGCATCTTTTTGCTGGGTGGACTGAAAAGCTTTTCAGACTCAAAAATACTCCCCTCCCCCACCCCCCAAAAAAAACCTGAATTCCAGATCATTATAAAATGTGTGCTTCCCGCTGAGTTTTCTGCTTTCTCTGGGAGACTTAAAGAGGTGATAATCCCTTTCTATATTGCTCCAGCTTTAAGATCACTTGGCATCTTGCATATAATACTGGGCACCTCAATATGGAAAGACACTCTAGGAATTTGGAAGGAGTTCAGCGGCAACCCAAAGGGAAGGGGTCATGTGTGCTGAATCATGTGGAAAGACTGCGATAATTAAGTATGCAGCAGAAATCCCAGCTGAACAGAAACAAAGAATGGATGAGACTGTCCTGCGAAAGGGCTGGAAATAAGATTTGAGAGAGAATTTTTAAGCAGGTACAAAGATGTGTAGCGAGGACAGCATTTGTTAGGGGAGAACTTGAGTTAAAAATGAGGAAAAGTGCCTTGAAATTGAAAATCCAACTCGTCTTTTCTGGATGGAGTATGTGAGAAGGTGCTTGTGGTCCCTAGAGGCTCTCTCTAGCTCTAGCTGAGCTTTTGGGGCTCTGTGCTGGGAAAAACAACCTTTCTGGGATTTACTTGCTAAATTGCAGGTTTAGAGGCTTGAGGCAGTTTGGACAGGGCAGCTCTTGAAATGGAGAGGTGAAAACCGAAGTGGGACTGCAGTGACGTGGCAGAGAGCAGGCGAAGGGAGAGCAGGACATGAGAGCTGGAGGTGCAGGAGGAAGGCTGGAAAGCAGAGTCCATCCTTTCCACCCTGAGATGTACCTACAATGTTTACTGGTTTTGATGTGCTAACTGGAGCTTAGCTGGTCTCCAGCAAACATCAGCTGCAGCTACATAGCATCAGGCTTGTTCTGGTCCCCTGTGCACCTGCAGCTTCTGCCCTTGCCGTTGTCACCCTCCCATCTCAGGCAGGTCTCTCCACCCCCCTGGAGATGTGTCAGAGGCTGTGCTGGAGATGAAGGCACCAAAATTAGTCTGGGTCCTGTTTGCGACGCAGTGGGTACTGGGTTGTGAATCATTAGCAGCCCTATACACAGTGTCCAGAATAATGAATTAGCCGCCTTCTGCCAAAAAACCAAGTTGCGGCAGTGCCGTTAGGGAAGGTGCTTGTTTTCTCTCGCCGGGCGTGTACCATCTCTGCCTCCACTGCTGTCTGGCAGAGCCAAGCCGTCCTTTGGGGCTCGTTACCAGATCTAGAGGTGCAGCCGCAGCTCATCAGTGATGTCGGGGTAGGGTGGGGAGGAGGGACTGGAGGGGAGCTCACCACTGCTCTCTGTCAGGGAGCTGGGGATACAAATGTCCCTGTTTGCAAGGGAGAAAATGGAAGGAAGAGAGATACAAGTATGAAATGAAAGAGTTTTCCAAATAGGTGCGTACTCTGTTCTCTGATTATTCAGGAGACTCAACCAACCGTGTGGGCCAAGCAGGGCTTGGGAACAGGGTAAATGAAAGTGCCCATTTCTCCTTTCACTGGTGAAATGCTGCTTTTCAGGCTTCCATTTAATGAGCAGTCCCCGATAGAAAAGTCTCCTGAGGTATGTCAAGGTACTTCATGGTTTTATTCTGTTCCAGGCAGCCTGTTTTCTATGGAGCTGTATCAAATCCATGGATGTATCGCCCAGTTTGAAGCAGGGAGCTGGTAGCCAGGTTTGCTGCTTACCCCAGTTGTGAAGCTGGGGAGTAGTTCGTCACCAGCTAATCCGGGAGCCGGGGGTTCGTTTGTTAGTAGACAGGGCTTGTTAAGATGCCCCCATCAGGGGACCTTCAGGTCATCAGCATCTCCCCAGGCAGTGTCCTCACCACGGCTACTGGGAGCAGTTCCCCAGCGAGGTGGCTGTGTTCCACACCAAAAACGCCTTGAAGGTTTTGAAATAAAATTTGGGATAAACAGTGGGGTTGGGAGCCTCTTCTAAAGCCCCAACACATGGCAGGAGGATGAGACAAGCTCCCAAGGTGAGGGGCTTGCAGAAGACATGGAGACCCGGCTGAGTGCTGAGCCCCCTGGGCTGGGGATAGCCATGCTTCCCCCCTCTCCCGGTGCCCACCATCGTGATGATGCTCTCTTGCATCACGTATGTCCCTCTGCTTTCTTTTACAGAGCGACTTGTGGTCTTTGGGGATAACGGCCATCGAGATGGCAGAAGGCGCTCCCCGTAAGTAGATGCATTGCTCTGCTTTAATTAACCCTGGGTTGTAATGTGCTGGGGTTTGCTGAGCACCAGCCAGCACCCGGTTCTGTGCAAGAAACACCATGCAAAGGATTTCCCAAGCAACCTGGGCTCGCTGAGATGGAGCTCACAGGGTCCTTGGCGACAAAGCTGCCCGGGCAGCATGGCCCAGGGGACAGGATGCAGGCAAAGGCACACGACCCTGTGTGACTCCTGACACGCCACTTAAGCACTCTGGCACTCAGTTTCCTCAAAGAAAATACATATGAAGAAGAGGTGGAGCACTGGAAGCAGGTAAAAATCTCAATGCTGGTGTTTTGCCAGCATCCACGGTGACACAGATAGGGGCACGCTAGGTTCAGCTGGTGCCTCTGCAGGGGTCATACTGCCAAGGTTTTTCAGCATTATCCTGGGACCGTCCTTGCGTGCTAGTAAATGCAAGTAAATAAAGCAGGGCATAGTGGCATGCGGTGCAGCTGTACTGTACTCTGGGCCCGTTGCTGTCAGCACCGAGCAGGGTGCTGGGGCCACACAGCTGCAGGAGCAGAGGCGTCCCCAGCCGACCCCTGCCACTGAGCCCAGCAGTGCTGGGGGCACACATGCTGCTTGGCTGGGGACGTCAGCTCTCACCTGAGCTCCAGGCTGCTGCCAGGCCAGGGTCTGCAGGGGTTTGTCACTGTGTATCTTCCTGCCCTGCAGGACTTTTAGCTTCAGAGGAAAATTGGGTCTCCCCAGTTGGGCGTGTAGAGTCTTTAGGAAGCCTGGGGGTTCTGCAAGATGCTGTGCCGTATTTAATGCCTCTTCTTGCACATTGCAGCTCTCTGTGACATGCATCCCATGAGAGCCCTCTTCCTCATCCCCCGCAACCCGGCCCCGAGGTTGAAATCAAAGAAGTGGTGAGTTTCTTTCTCAATCTTCAACGGCTGTAAAAACATCTCTGGAGCAACCTGTTCCTGCAGCCCAGGCGCGCTGGGGATTTGGTGTTTACATTTGTATAGCTTCGGGGGTTGGTGACGGTCTCCGGCATCACTCCGGTGAGTGCAGGTTTGGGTCTTGATTGCCTGCGGAGAGGCAGTTTGGTCTGAAGGAGTCGTGCTGGAGGGCTTCCTAGGTAGGCAGAGAGGGGAATGCTCTCTAATGCTGCCATTTCACAACACGGAGTGGGCTTTTCCAAGGCAGTTCATGCAGCCTGAAGCCAGATGACACTTTGCTTGGCTCCCGTTTCTTTCCAGTCAGGTTATGTTTTCAAGTGGAAACATGTATCCATGCCAAAAAAAGGATAGTTTATCTTGAAGGCCCAGGAATGCGGAGATTTGTACTTAGTTTGGGCTTTATTTTAAAATTTTGCAGGAAAAACGACATCACTGTTTTGAAAAAAAAAGCAGGGCATGCCAATAAAAACCCGTAGGAAAAATATTCCTGAAGCCTAGCAGATGTTGTTTTGTTACTGTATGTTCTGTACTGATGGAGCTGGAGTCCTTAAAAACACTCATCTTTGGTTCGTGTTGTTTGGCTGCCCCAGGTTCAGCAGTGGTTTGGTCGGGAAGGATCTACCAGATGTTAGAGAGACAGCACTGCCCCTTGGTCCTAGATAGGCTGAGCTCACCAAGGGAAGTTTTGCCTGATTCCTTGAAATTATGCTTGTTATCTTGTTGAAGACACACAAAAAAAAAAAAAAGGAGAAGAGTAATTGTTGTGTATTGAAAACACTTTGTGCCAAAGCAGCAGGTATTTTGTTGCTGGGAGAGGAGCGAGAGGGCCTTGGAGTCCTCTGCATTGGATGCGTGGTGTTGGGGTTTTAGGACCAGCTCCCTAAAAACTCGCCCAGGCTTTGACAGGAGGCATCTTAATTTTGTCAGCCCAATCATCAGCTGCTCTGGTACCAAACCAGGAGGAGAGGGACCTTTCCCAGCTGGCTCTGCAGAGGGTGTCAAAGATGCTCGCTCTCCTTGCACAGCCTTTTGAGGATACCAGTAGTCAGCTGAGAAAATAGTTTATACACTTGTTTTCTGCCAGATCACCAGTCTCCTACTTCATTATCCTCACTGCTACAGAACAAAATGGATTGTAAGGCTTTAGAGTTTATTTTTCATACAAAAGTGCTGTTTATTCAGCAAGGGCTTCCTCAGCCTCCAGGCAGAGGGGAGCTGACAAAAGCAGGTTTTGAGCAGCACATTTCCCCATCTCCTTAAGGTAAAAGCTGAGCTGGGGTGGAAGCTGTATTGTAGTCCCTGCTCTGAGATACCAGGATGTGCTTTGTGCAAGCTGGGGTGTTGCTTGGCACCACCTTCCCCTCGCATGTCTGGTGGCTGGCTCAGGTTTGCACATCTCATGGTGGTGAACCATAGTGGTGTCTGCCCAGGGTCGGCTGGTCCGTCCAGGGCTGTGCTCTGCCCTGCAGCAGCATGCTGGCTACTTTGAGAAAGGGATCACTTTGGAACTCGTAGTTCAATGAAGCTCCAGCTTTGAACCCCTCCAGGGGAGCGTGGTGCTCACCTGGCCTCTGCTACCCCTCCATGAGCAAGCAGGGATCTCTGGTCTCCAGCAGAGCTGGGACACATGTACCCCAGGCAGCTCAAACCTATATCCATCTTCCAAGCTTTCATTGCAATGAGAAACTCCAGAGAACCCAGATGAAGCTCCAAGCCGGTATGACTCCACTGATTCCTTAAGAGCAATTTTTTTCAGCATTTTCAGTGGGACACCGGGCAAACTTGCTGTCCTTAGCTCATTTCTCAGCTGGAGGTTTTGGGCCCTGCCGGAATGGGTCCTGGAGCTCTGCAAGCCCGACCCAAGAAGACTGGAGATGTTTAACCAGGCTTTCACAGTGGCTCTCTGGCAGTCAGTGGTTTTCACACGCACAGACCACAGGATAAAAACAAAATGAGGAAGGGTTCAACCTGAACCTTGAGTTCATGCTTGCTTCTGTGTGCAGCAACACGTGAAAGTACACCAAGCGGGCAGACCATCTTTTTCTTTACGTGAAAGAAATAGCAAAGTGACTCCAAGCACCTTTGAGGGTAAGTCACGGAAAGCCGAGAGGGAAAGCAGGCACGGGAGCTGCCCCGAATCAAAAGTCCCAGAGAGGAAAATACTTTTGTTCCTTACTAAATCCTTGAACTTGCTTTTGAAATAGTGCTGTGTTCCTATGAAATTAGAGAGTCTTTGGTATCATTTTCTTTCCCAATTAAAACCAGCCATCAACGAAACTTTATTTTCTTCTTCCTGTGTTTCACAGATAAAATGAACTTGAACTTTAGTGATGTAATTCCTATAAAACACTCCTTAGCCCTGCCTTGCAAGAGATGACAAAACCTCTTTGTTAATGAGGTGGTATTTGCACTGTGATACCCCTTTTCATCCAAGCAGCTGCAAAGACTTTGCAAACATTGATTTAAGCTTTACAAACCCCAGGAGCTGGAGGAGTGAGTGGTTCGTGAAGATGGACTGACCTGTGCCTGGGGAGGGGATGAGACGTGTGACAGTGTCCTCCTGGATCAGAGCCAGGGAGAAAGCCCTTGTCTTCTGCTCCAGCCCTGGTGAGGGCTGAACTGTGCCGCTGCATAGGCTTGCTTTTTTGGAGAGGAAGATTTCGGGAAAGCCAGAGGCATGAGCTGGTCCCCCTCCATGGCTGCTCAGCCAGCTTGGGGATGCAAAGGTGTCTTAGCACATCGCAAGGCACTGGGACCCCCATCCCCAAGAGATGGGCAAACCCATCACTTGCTAGAGGATAACTTTTTAGCTACTTCAGCTCAACCATATTTGTGGGTGCTCTGGACCACGCACCCAGGACTGGAGTCTCTTCTGCTTCACACCAACAGGGGAGAATGACATTTCAGAAGCAGATTTTTTTGGAGCATCGCGTGGATTGTCCCTTCTGGAATACACTGAGACACAGGGTTTCTTGAGGCAAGGTGGGGAAGGAAGATTTGCTTATTAATAAAGCTGGAGGGCGGATTTAATTGGATCTAGTAGCGTATTTTATTTTTGCATCTCAATTTGTATGGATTAGCACTTAAAAGATAAATCACTTTTAGTCTGACAGCTTAAAAGTAAAACCCCTGAAAGCTTATTGTTTTACTTCTAATGCAATTCTGTAGTATCTGTTGGCTTCTGACATTAATTTACACTCATTTTCCTATTTGCTAAAGCAACATAGAGTATAGTGGCCTGTCAACATCTTTCTTTTTTTCTTGTAAATCCCTGTTCACTTGGGTTTATAATGTGGTGAAATTAGTTCCAGGAAAACTTCTGATATGCAACACTTGAGACTAAGAGAAATTTGTTTATTAAAGATTTGGCTGAAATTGCTTTAGCTGAGATTGAATTTAACTGTTTGCGGGAAGGCAGGCTGTGAGGAGGGGCAGGGCTCTGCCACCTGCAGCCGCGTTCCCGCCTCTGCCCAAGCCATGCTGCCCAAAGAGCATGTCCCATTTGCCTGGGTCCATGATCGGGTGGACCGGGACACAGTGGCCCCCAGGACCTGGTGGGTCAGTAATGCTGCTGGGGCTCACCCTGAGAGAGCAGGGAAGGGCTGCAGGCAGCGAGCATCGCCCAGAGGTTGTCTGATCTTTAATAAGCCATGTACTGTTGGGTGGTTAAATCTAAAAAACCCATCAACCTAGCTCGTCCCACTCATCTTCAGAAAGGTACATTTCTTGAAACACCACCCGGGGCCACAAAATATGGACACAATCCGTTAAGGAATTCCATTTATATCTGTATGTATTGTCTCTAGTTTCTACCTGCACTTTCACAGGGCAAGGGGAAGGGAGGAGGAACGCTTCCTTGCATTTTCTTGATTGCCATTGATGACATCTGGCTTTGGTGATTCCCTGGTCATACTGATGGTTCCCAACTTTCTCCAGACTCAGCAGGATGGTGGTTTCCCCTAGCTGGACCAGGAAGGCATAGATAGGGGCATGCATGGGAAGAGTAGGAGAGGATAAAGGGAGAGAGGGCACATGTGATGGTGCTGCTTTGAGACCGTGCTAAGCATCAACAGACAAGTCATGTGAATCCACTTGGAAGGCTGCATCTGAGCAAGAACTGTGTAGCAGCCAAACGATCTCAAATACCCACAGGTTTCTCACTTTCTAATACAAGAATCAATATAGTTACCTGTTTTTTTCAATACCTTTCTTTTGTGTCCTGGGCCAGGTCTAAAAAGTTTCAGTCCTTCATTGAGAGCTGCCTAGTGAAGAACCACAGCCAGAGACCAACCACAGAGCAGCTGATGAAGCACCCCTTCATCCGAGACCAGCCCAACGAAAGGCAGGTCCGCATCCAGCTGAAGGACCACATCGACAGAACTAAAAAGAAGCGAGGCGAGAAAGGTTAGTGGAGAAGCAGTGCTCTGGGCAATCCTTGGCCTCTGCCACGTGCTTGGAGATCCCTACGGTAGACCAAGGCGCATCCGTGTGGGTGAAACATATGGGTAGACGGAAGGCAAAGAGGACTGGGTTGCTCATGGTCTCAGTGCCAGTTTCCCTTATTCAGATGGCTAAGTTTGTTCACAAACTGGTTGAGTTAAATACTTACAGTCCTTCTGTGTGACCACGCTTCTGTATTTTGAGGTCAGATTATTTTGTTTGATTTGATTCCTCTCAGTCATTGAAACGAAAATAAAGATCCAGAACAAAACAGTCGGTGTTCGTACAAAGCCTACCGGTGATTGTCATCAGAGCTAAGTAGTGTTTTCAAATATTTTTTTTTCCTGGTGAAAAATGGTGTCTTTTTTGTCCAAGTGGTAATTTCCACATGGAACATTTAAGCTTTGATTCATTAAAATGTGTGTTACGTCTGCATATATACGTACTGGCGTGTGGGAGGGAGAAGCTGCTAAGCTGAATTTTTCCCAGCTCACATATTTCATGCCAAGTCTGTTGATCTACATGACATTCATGCTGCACCAGCGATGAGCAGAGTTATGCAAACTAACATCTAGATAAGACCAATGCCCCAAAGCAATTCCGTTGACTAGCAATAACCTATTAAACTGAATGTTTTCAATGAACTCTCCAGGCCCTATCAAAGTCCTCTGAAAGGAAGATCAGATAGCCGAAGAAACTTGTTAAAAGTATTCAGCTGCTTGTGAACCAAACTTTAATTTGAAAGCTCATCTGTATAATCCAGCAAATTAATATGTCGCTATTTCTCTTCTTATTGGTAGTGGTATTAATTTTTCATGTGTACCTTCCAGCCCCTTGTAATAGATTTCACTACAATCAAAACAATAAAACGGGATCCCAGTGAAGTATTAAATGTGTTTAGTCTGGCAAATGAAGGTTGGACCCTAGAGATGGAGAGTAATTGGATAAATGTGAGCCTTTCTTTTACTATCATTCTTTTCATCTGATAAAGGTGATATCCCAATAGAAATCACAGTGTGTAGCAGATCATTGCAGTTGGGCTTTTATGCAGATGTCTTCATTGCCTGGAAAATACATGGGTTTGCGTAGGAAGAGCATGTGCTTAGAGAGAGAGGAGTTGGTGCCTTCAGAGCCATCGTTAAATCCCACCTTCTGGTGCATGTGGCCTCAATAGCTTGTGGTGCACCTCCCTTTGAAGAAACCTCCTGAAGAAGGGGGTCACTCACTGTCATACAGGGATAAATTCTTATTTTATGGACACCCCCCATCTTTACGTCGAGTGTCTTCAGTTGTTGGGGCTGTTGTCCGCTGTGCTGGTGCTGCCTGCGGCACTCTGGCCGGGACTGCAGCCCTCTTCCCAGCCAGCACGGGAAGGGCGTGCAAGGTGCCAGCGCCCAGGGAGACTGCCCATGCTTCCCTGGCCTTGCAGCCCCCTGTAAAAACAGAAAATGGAGAGAAATAATGCTGCTTATTCTTTGTCATGCGAGAAAAAGAGAGTTGTCTGTTCTGCCTTCAGAGCTGTGGGGTTTTCAACCACTTGAAAAACAAATGAGTCCAGCAAAGGGCACTGATGAGCAATTCTGTTCCTAGATGAGACGGAGTACGAGTACAGTGGAAGTGAGGAGGAGGAGGAGGAAAATGACTCCGGAGAGCCCAGGTAAGAATCAGCATTTCATTTCTGCCCTTACATCTCTTTAACTCTGTATAAAATTGGCTTGGATTACAGGCTTGTATGAACTAGAGATGAAAAAAGGACAGTTTGAGCACTCAGTCCCATTCCCTGGCAGAACAGAGTATATTCCCTCTGCTAGATGGTGCTTGGGTATAAACTGATGCTACAGGTCACCTTGGCCGGGGAAGAAGACCCGGGTACCCCATTGCCTGTGGGATCTGCAGTGCGGTGGGGTGCTGTCATGGGAATGTGGGTATTTAGATGTGGAAAAAATGTGAGGTAAAATTAAAGAAGATTCTTTAAAATGCAGTTCCTTGCATCCAAGTGTAACTCCCTGTTTCCCTGTAACTTTTCACCATGAAACCTCCCCAGTGCTGCTGCAAGCGCGATAGGGCTGGAACTGTCTTTCTTTGGTGACATTTTTCAGAGTCGTCATAATTAGTATCAGGTTATTCCATTATTTCACTGAGATAATGTAGTATTTTAATAGCTGTCAATGATTCATGCTAAATGTGCTTTGTGAACAGCTAAATATAGTGTGCGCCACTGCAGCACAAGAGACTTTGGTTAGAAACTTAATGTAAAGGAAACCTTTAGCAAATAAATTGCTGGTGAGCTGTGAACAGAGTGCTGTGTCTGCTGCCCTGCCCCGACACGTGTGGTCCCCCCATCCCTCCATCCGCTGCTGTCCAAGCTCTGTCGGGTGTTGGGACGCTGTCAGGATAAAGGGGAGAGGAGCCATGGCGGAAAATCGTGCAGAACTTCCCCTGGCAAGAGGTTTGAGGATGCGGGAAGGGGATCTTCTCTGATGCTTCTCTCCTATGCAGCTCCATCCTAAACCTGCCCGGGGAGTCGACGCTGAGACGGGATTTCTTGAGGCTGCAGCTGGCAAACAAGGAGCGGTCGGAGGCACTGCGCCGGCAGCAGCTGGAGCAGCAGCAGCGGGAGAATGAGGAGCACAAGCGGCAGTTGCTGGCTGAGCGGCAGAAGCGGATTGAGGAGCAGAAGGAGCAGAGGCGAAGGCTGGAGGAGGTAACTGGCCAGAGCCAAGCAATGGGCTGGCAAAGGCTGTTTCTGGGCGGAACAGCAGGATTTCTGGTAGCAGGTCCCAAGTGACTGTTCTGAGCCTGGTTTAAGAAGATCATGTCCTAACCTCCCTAGTCGGTAACCCCAAATGTTTTGGTACACTGGACAAACCCCCCGCTCATGCTTTTTGCATACAAGCCTCCAGCCACTCTTCTCACCATAGCAAGTGTTGCCAACTCTTGTGAAGGTAATAGAGCTGGTTTGCTATAAATAAACCCTTGAAATACCAAGCTTAAAAGGATGCCTGGAACTACTGAGCAGAATTAGCCCATTATTGGGGTGATAGCTGTACTCAGTTGAGGTGGGCTCTTACTGGTCCAGGCATCTGTTGAGTTCATTATTGTTATTTGCTACTGTGGACTGTTATAGTTGAGAAGCAGCTGAATAGCTCCATTTGCCCTTTCCCCAGATCCGTGTGCCGCTTGTGTCCCCTTTAATCCCCAATTTCAACTGTAGTCCTTCCCGTCCCTGCCAATTACAATTTCTCTTGCAGGGGAGGGGCAGATGCCTGCCTGACTTGTGCAATGATCCATATGTGCCCCGAAGCATAAGATTTCATTACCCTTGTCTTAACATACCAGCTACAAATGCGATCGGTCATAAAATTATCCACCCCATTTAAAATCCAGATGCAGGATTTGACCGGGTGACTTTGGGTGTCCGTGAGTTGCACAGCCCAGCTGCATTCTCTGTATGAAGTGCTTGCTTTTGGTTTAGCTCTCAGTTCCTGGATTGCAGAAGGTTCACCAAAGAATAAGGGGGGGTTTCTCCTGTTTTGGGGGTTTTGATGTGGTTTTGCACAAAGAAACCCATTGCCTCGCACTGAACTTATCCCAAGTGTCTCATTGAAGGGTTCATATGTTAAGGGTAATTAAATTAGCTTTCCAAAGAGGCCACTGATATGTCTGTGAAAAGGACTTGCAGCGCTATTAGAGCAGCCACCCCCTTAATTTACACGAGCCAGTGTGTCTCCTACATTTAACCTGACTCTCGGTGTGCTGGGTAATGCCCCCAGGCCAGGGGCGCAGACAGGAAGGAATTTCAGGCAGCTGATGGTGATGATGATGGTGATGGTATGGCCCCTCTTCGAGGTGGTCCTCTGAGCCCCTCCAGGGCAAAAACCAACACGGGCAGATCCCAGGCAAAACATTTTTTCAGTCTGGTAAATATGTAGGTCTGTTTTGTTGTCAGAGCGCAGAGCATCGCGCGTTCAATACGTTGTAGGTCAGGCTTTGCTTGCGTCCTGCACCCTTCCCAAAGCTGGCGAGCTGCTTTGAGAGAGGATGGGGTTTGCACGTAGACACACCCCGAAATCCCCTGCCCCAGTAGATCTGAGGGCTGTTGTAAGGAAGGCTGGCTCTGCCTTTGTCCCAGTCTGCTCGCTGCGAGCGGTACAGGAGCAAAACAACAGCAGAATAAAAGCAGACACCAGATTAGCTGCAATCCTGTAATGAATACAATGCTTGCTGCTGTATTAATACGTTCTCTTCACGTAGAAGAAAATTGTTCTCTCTCTTTGCCACTTCCCAGGCAGGTTTTGAATGGAGGACTAATCCCCTTGCTAAGCTGGCAAGCTCTGCCCTGAGTCACGAAGGCATTGCCTTGCAGTGCTCAGCTGTGCGCAGCCCCCCTGAGCTCTGGCAGTCCCCCCGTCCTTTCCCCCATGTCATTAAAGCTAATGCCACCATAGCCAGGATTTAAAATCAATGCTTCTGTTTCTGGTGGCTCTAACAGTCCCCCTGGGCTCTTCACCCATTGCCTTCTTCCCAGCTGCCTTACAATTTTTGGACCTAAATTGAAAGGGAGAGATCTGCTGGGGCAAAGCCGGCGAAGAGGCGTTTTCATGCTCCTGCCATGTCAGAGAAGTGGGGAAAGACAGTGGGACTGTAACCGAGGGGCATCCTCTGCCCACCCCAGCGTGGGGCCACCAGCATGATCAGCCCCGTGGGCTCAGCCAGGATTAGGGCAGAGCGGGCAGCTACTTGCTGGTGGCTGCGATGGCCCCAGCATCTTCTCGGGTGCCCATCTTCTCAGGTTTGTATAGCCAGGTTTAGCCTCACCTGCACCTCCAGCCGTGGAGTAAAATGAGCTCTCCTCTCTATGAGACACCGTTTGTGTGGCGAGCAAGAACCATAGCCGAGTTGCTAATGGTGAGGACTAAAGCAGGAGTCCTTGAAGAGGTACGAACCTTCTGTTGCAAACACAGTGGGTTGTGGCAGCGGTTAGGAGGGATGCTCCCCAGTGCGGCCAGCTGCAGCTTTGCCAGCTGCAAGGTGTCCTGTATCTGCCGTGGACTGCTGTAGGAAAACCAGAAAAATAGAGGCAGAGGTTAGCAAACAGAAAAGTTTTGTCACTCCTGCAGGGAGTGGGATAGAGGAGCCGCAAAAGCAGCTTTGAGCTTCCTCCCCTTGAGTTTCCTGCTCATGGAGGAGTCCCAGCGTCTGCCCTGGGGAGGAATGCTGCCTCTGCTGGGGACATGGGAAGGGGTTTGTACCCCCAGGCTGTCCCACTATTTCTAGCACAGCCAGCTAGTGGTGGATATAGTTTGTTTTTTACGTTCTTCCCATGTATTTTGGGGCAGGAAGCATCTGATGGCCAGACAGAGGTACCAAACAGTGGCTGTCACAGTGATGCCGATTTTGATATCGCTACCCAGAGGCACCCAGCACACTCCATCTGTGTCGCTGCAGTTTTGCTCCGGAGAGCAACACTGCTCCAGCTCTCCTACCCATCACAACAGCACTGAAACCCTTCAGCAGCCACCAGGCTGTTGCCTTTGTGTTTTCTTAGCTAGCTTTGCACTAGCTTCAGCTGTTGACTCTTGGCTCTGGATTTATTTTGGTTAATGGGAACATGGTTTCTTCCATGCTTCTTTATGGTCTGACTAAGATGGGGTGTGCCTCCAATAGGCAGCACTGTACCAGCAGATCTCTGGGAGGAGAGACCAGTGGAAGACTCGGATTACTGTATTTTCAAAATAAAGTTGATCTTTAAAACCCAATAGAGCATCTGGGACAAATAAACGCTTGGAGCTGGTGGCTTTTGGGGCTCCTAAGTCAGCCTGTTTAGTACTGCCAGGCATATTACTGTGTTTATGGAAAGAGCTCTGACTCATAATAAGACGCCGTGAAGGTGGCCAGGCTGAGCAAGCGCATCGGCTGGGCCCTAGCACAGCACCAAAAGGGTTGACTTTGGAGGATGCTCAAAAATGCCTGGAGTTAATTTGTACTGGAGATGCACAGCAGAAGAGCTGGAGAAAGGCTGTTGGTGCGATAACTGGCCCATTCCTCTGTCAGAGCAGACCTTCAGTAGATTTTCCTGTGGTTTTCCAATCTCGCCAGGGATGGAGCTCCCACCATTTCTGTTCCCTCACCCAGCAGAGCTCATAATGAAGGAATCCCATTTTTTTCTGTCATCTTGATCTTCCTAAACCAGAATTTCTGAACCTCTCACAAAGTACCTCTCATTTTAGGGCCTTTTTGGGGAAATCCGCCATCTCCTAATGTTGCTGTGGCAATAACACCAAATGCATATATAAAAAAGTCAAGTAAGGAAGTCTGCTGGTGGTCTCCTGATGCACCTCATGCTGCCGCTGAGACCGGCTGCCATCCTTAGTGTGCCTCCTTGCATCTGTCGGACAGTTGAGTCTCCTTTTTCAACAGCTGCCCAGTTTCCTTCTTTAAGGTTGAATCTTCTTCCAGGCAGTCGGAGAGGTTTAGATTTGCAGCTGTCTTTGATTGCAGTGGAAGTAAAAATCCCCAAGCTAGCTTTGAAACTGGGACCTTCATGGGAGTAGAGTTGCAGCTTTGTTTTCCCTCGTGCAGAAAGTTGGTCTTGTGAATTCAAAATGTGCCCCAGAACTAACTGCAAACCCCCCCTAAATCAGAGAATTAAAGACCAATAGATGAAGTAGCACTAAGGAAAATATTTGCGTACTGCAGAGGCGTGAAGAGGCGTGAATGGGCTGGAATATGTTTTAATTTTTCCCTATATATACATATATTGGAGATATATAGTTCCCTAATAAACCCTCCATTTGTTACCGGCACAGAATGGGCCTTGCTGCACCAGTTTAGCCACCAAAACTCCAGCTGAGCTGTAGGAATAACACATCTCCTGGTCAGGAGCATTAGGGATCCTGCAAGAGAAATCTCTGTGCAGACCCCTTGGCAGCAGTGGGCAGATGCAGTCAGGGAGGAGTTTACATAACCTCATTTTTCTGCCATGTTGTGGATTTTTTTTCCTTTCTAGGTATAAAATGAAGGTCAGATCTTTACAAGGAATGTACAAGGCAAATCTAAGCATCTTGCTGTTTGCATATGAGGTTTCATTCAGTGCAGTTATAGAGCTGGATGTTCAGGGGATAAAAAAATTGTTGCAGCTCGTTTGTATGTTAACCAGCAGACGACTGTCTACTGGAAGCTCTTATAAAGCAATGCAAAAAAATTCCAGCAATTAATTATAGATAAATTTAGGTTAGCTAAAATGGTGGTGGTTATTTTCTTCTGCACATGCAGGTGTCATATAGCTTGTAGGAACAACTTCATTAAGATGACAGCCTCCTCGCAGTAATATGGTACGTGGGGACGCTGCAGTGGTCCTGGCAGCAGTCCTGTATCCCATTTCCAAGGAGAGCTGCATTACAGCAGCTTCTGTAGTACACGTATGTGCTAAGCCTTACATCTCTCTAGTTCTTCTTTGCTTAGAAAGCATGTAGAACTCATAGTTTCTGAAGCATGAGCCTTTTCCTGCATGCAGCATCTCTTCACGATGATCCCGACTAAAAGCTACTGCAATGGTTCAGAGCATATCAGATCCCCGTTTGCTACGGTGGGAAGTTCTGACCCAGTTTCTCTACCAGTGGGAAACACCTCTCCATGCTCCAGTGCTTGGTGTGCCAGGAAAGATGATGTTCCAGCTGCAGTCACTCTTTCCCTGGTGGCTCAGATAAATGAGCCTGTCACAACAACGCAACCACCTAGAATATTTGTTTTCATTTGTCACTTGGAAATCCCCTTCCACTTCTTGCTCATGTTTGGGAGCAGCAGCCAAGGTTTCTAGGAGCCTCTTCATGTAAGTGTTGGTGCCTCTCCAAGCTCGCTAGGGTCACGGGGCAGCTCCAGCTTGCTGATCGCTCGTAGTCCTGAATGCGTCTGATCTAGCCAAGTGAGCTTGCTCCTTTGAAGTCCTTGTTTCATGCCAGGCCTCCAAGGGCCTTCCCACCAGAGGTTTTGCCTTCGTGTGTCTTCCCTCATCAATATTTAAAACCTGTCATTTCTAGTGCAGCGCAAATAAGATCCCATTCTGGCTTACAAGCAGCTACATATAGCTTTACCTGCAGAGTTATATAAATGCAGTCCTAATTAATTGGCGCTCTTGCCTTGCATGAATAATAGATCTGGATAGTGTAAATACACACAGTAGTTTCAGGCTTGGAGAAATGTGGGAAGTACGCATTCGCAGTGGGAGGGGGAGGGCAGAAAACAGGGAGAAAAGGAGGCAAATAGAGATCTTTGAACCTCTCCTTTTTTTTTTTTTTCCCTCCCCTTTCTACGTGCGCTTTCCACATACGGTTTTCAGCTGCCTCTCACTGAGTTCAATCCCTACTTTAAACAGGATGCCTGTCATCCCGGTGCTGCTCGGCACCGGCATGAGCAGAAGGGAGATGGGTGCATTGCTGGAGGCTTCGCCCACTGCAGTGCCAGGTCCTCTCCAGATGTTTGCCAGCTGCCGAAGCGGGGCTGTACAGGGAAGGCAGCTGAGCGCCCCGGGAGGCTGAGCCGCTGCTGATTCAGCCCCACTCTGCTGAGACGGCGGTGCAGCGTTTAGCTGAAGGTGCTCGTAATGCGACCATGACAAATGACTTGCTTATAATGTGACCTGACAAAAACGCTGTTGAGCTGGAGGGAAGCTCTGTACTCTTGGCCTCAATAAATGTATGTATTTCATCCTGCTCACAGCCTCAGCCCAAAGAGCCTGGCTGCGGCATGGTGCAGAGGTCCTTTAAATATCCAGTAGAGCATCAGGCCTGGCTTCAAAAGAAAACTGTGCCTGGGGGGCTCAGTTCCCAGCTCCTGGGGTTAAATAGGCTTTTCGGTGTGGAAGTGGGCCACTGGCCGGGCGGTCCCCTGGAAGGATGGTGGTGCGCTGCTCCCTCCCTGGGAAAAATGCTTTTGTCTCCTTCCTTGGATGGGTTTGGCTTTGTTCACCTGCCGGATTGGCAATAAAGACCAATCGGGCAATTTTTAGTTAAGAAATAGCTGTGGCATTCAGGGCCTTGCCTCCTGCCAGCCAAACCCAGCCTACACAAGTGTTACATGCTTTATTCAGCAGTGTGCTATTTTAACTAAAAACCCAACATTAAAACCTACCCCAAGCCCAGAGTGATACACACAGTGATTGGAGGCTCAGAGTAACGTGCATTCAACCCGTTAATCAAAAGGTCTGTGCTCTTGAGTGCACGGGAGCAGTGACCATCACCAACAGCACTCATCTAAGGAGGCGAGGGAGTGCTGGCGAAGCCAAGAAATCCCATGTATTACCGTTACTGGTGCAGAGTTACCACATCCCAGTGGCATATCCTCTGCAATTTCTAGTATAGAGTTCAAAAAAATACAAACAGTCCTACGTTTGTGTTGCGCTCAGCGAGGACAGGCGTACGCACGGAGTAACACATGCATCCCCGGCTTACGTGGGCAGTGTGAGTGAGTGCGCCTGGCGTGGGACACGCTGGAGTCTGGAGCTGGCAGGTTATTTCAGGTTGGATGCGATTTTCCTTCCCTGAGGCGAGTGGAACAGCACTGATAAATATGGCTATAGGTGGCACTAAAGCTGTGCTGCAGCTCGAACGTTAAGCTAGAGGAAATCAGCAGAATCCCTGTGCAGGGTGGCTGTGGATGTTTCTTGTGGATGAGGAGATAGCAGCAAAACAGGCAATGGCTCCTCCCTATATTGAAATGTGGGGGTGTCTTTAAATGTTTGTTAAAATATCTATATATCTATCTATAGATATACCTGTCTTTATAGGTATCTGTCTATAAAGATATCTATCTCTAGGGAGATATATAGAGATCTATAATAGAACATAGAGTAAAATATGGAATAGATTTGTAATAGAATTATAATATCTATAATAGATATCTAATAGAGTAGATCTATCTATTAGATATCTATTATAAATACATATATTAGAGATGGATCTATTGTATTAGATATCTATTAGAGATAGATCTATAGAATGTCTATAATATCTATTTAATATCTCGATAGATATCTATAGTAGGGAGAGATATCTATATGGAAGCTATCTATATAGATATCTATCTATAGATAGATATAGCTATCAAATCCATCTGTATATACAGTGCAGGTTTACTGCAGAGCAGCAGTTTAAAGTGGATGCATCTTTGTCTCCAGATAGCTCAGCCAGCTCCTTGGGCAGAGCCGCCGTAGTCAGCTGCCAGCTCCAGACCTCCACATGATTTAGCTAAGGGACGGTGTTGGCAGCCCCTCCGGTGCCTGCCTCTCCACTGCAGTCAGGTCAGCTGCCGTGTGTCGGCAACGGGGAAGAAAAAAAGGGAGAAGAAAGGACCAGGTTTATGCTTCAGCGGGTTGCCTCCTCATTAGCGCTGCACGCATGTCGCTGCACCCAGCGTATGATGGAGTTACGGCAGGCTGCAGAGCCCCAGTAGCCAATATTGGCATTTGAGTGCCCTCTACCGATGCGCCGGCTGCGGGGCTGCGCTGCGGAGCAGCCTGCGGCCCCTCTGCTTCATGGCAGAGTATTGCAGCAGTTTGCTGTGAGCCCCCAGGACGGGAGAGCAGACTGGTTCGGGTAGGTGGAGGAGTTACACCAGGTTAAAAGCAGGGGCTGTGGGGGCTGCGGGTGTCAACCTGGGTGCCCAGCGCACCCTGGATGGCTCACAGCAGGCTGTAGGTCGTCATCACCCCAAAATGCCCTGGGTTGCTTGCTGTTGGCAAAGATGCTACAGAGCCGAGCAAGGAGGGATGCGACCGAGGAGGCAGATGGCAGGGGTGGCCTGAGGATGGCAAGGGAAGCCCCTCCACCCTGTTCATTTTGTGTTTCAAAAAGGAAAAACCCTTGGATTTGGGGTCGTCTTTGTTAGCTTCTGGTCTCAGCAAACATAAGAGGGACACATTCCCCTCGTGGTGGGCAGTAGCTCCCCCAGCACCTTCCCTCACCCTCGTGGGTGGGTTTGGGGCTGAGACATGAGTTCCCCACAAGCGATGGGCTCGTGCGGGTCCCGGGGTGAGCCCCCCATGCATCCGGGGCCTGACTAACCCACCAGTCAGGCACACTGTTAAGTAGGGACCATGCACTGCCCGCATGGCTTCACCTGCAAGTGGGAGAAGAAATGGGGTTGCTTGCATGGTCCGGTGCTGGCCGGGAGGATGCCATGGGTTCTCCGTAGCCGGTGCTGGGCACCAGAGCATGTGAGGATGAGGTGGGATCAACAAGCCACTCTACCAACCCCAAACGGATCTGCCTGCTGGCAGGGCATCTCCTCGGGCGGGAGCGTTGCAGGTCTCTGGGCGAGGTGGTTCCCCAAAATCTGTGAGAAAAAGGACTTTGAGCTCCTGGGGAGAGGAGTGGGGGTGTTGACCTGTGCCTCCTGCCCCCACAGCAGCAGAGGCGGGAGAAGGAGCTGCGGAAGCAGCAGGAGCGGGAGCAGCGGCGGCACTACGAGGAGCAGATGCGGCGGGAGGAGGAGCGGCGGCGTGCGGAGCACGAGCAGGTAACCCGACCAGAGCAGGGCGATTGCCTTCAGCGTGGATTCCTCTTCTTCTAATCAGAGATTTTTCTTGTAAACACTCATATTTTTTGCCACTTGAGAGCAAATTGCTTAGTTGTCAACGCTGCACGTGTCGCTTTCCACCGCCGTCATTTATTTCCATGTGGATCCACTTGCTGGCCCGCAGGTGTGGAGACACTTGATGCAGGTTTTTCCCACCCGCTGGTTCCCGGGGTGGGGTTCTGTGGTGTTCCCAAGTTAATGTTTGCCATTTCCCAGTGGTTTTCACCCTTTACCCTCGGAGATCCCCTGTAAAGTGATGGATGCCCCAGGCTCTTTGGGCAGGGATGGAGGGTGCCCGGGCTGATTGATCGGTGTCAGCTCTCGGGCGGGGTGGATATGGGTGCCCACCTCATTCTCCTTCCTCTTGGGAAATACTGTCTCTTTTACCTTCTCTCTCTTTTTCCTTTGATCCTTGCTGCCCATGCCTCCAGGAGTACATCAGGCGACAGTTAGAGGAGGAGCAGAGACAGTTAGAGATCCTGCAGCAGCAGTTGTTGCAGGAGCAAGCGCTACTTCTGGTAAATGGGAGGCCCCGGCCACGCTTGCCGCTTTCTGCCCGTATCGCGTCCGCATGTCCCCATGTGCACCCATGTCCCCCGAGTGCCTCCTGCCACGCTGAGACGTGGGGGACGCCGCTGTCACCGCCAGACCCGGAGCCTCCTGTCCCGCTCTGCAGCCACGAGCATGCCTCGATTCCCCTGCCGCCGCTTCGGGCTGGGTCCCCTCGTGGTGCACGCCTCTCTCGTTGCATCCCTTCTGCGGCATCGGTATGCTCGTGCCTTCGTGAGAGGAGCAGCCCTCTTTGTTGCCGCATAATTTTCAAGGCTGTTTGCAGCATGTTGGAGCGTGGTCGAGCTGTCGCGTGCCTGCACCCAGCAAACCCACCCTGCCATGTGGGTTTTCGTATTCTGAGTGAAGGCTTTTGTTTTAATTTCCTCACAGGAACACTATATTCCCTCTCATGCTGTTTGCATTCTAGATGTCCTCTTCTTTTATTTAATTTATATTTGAATTATCCTTTTTAAATGCTGTTAGCTGTTACTGTCACTGCGTTTTCTTTTAATCCGCAGGGATTATTGTTTTTCTCTCTTGCTATTAATTTTATTTAGGGAAAAGAAAAACCCTCACACAAGCCCTGGCCTTTTAAAAAGGCCCCTTCAAAATTATTTACTCATTAAGCCTCATAGAGCTGTAGGGATTCAGAAAGATCATACAGCTGGCTCAGCTGTGCAGCCCTTCCCATGAACAATAAATTCGTCCTACAGAGGACTTGGCTTCAGTTGGGTTTTGGCTGACCCGGTGGTGTTTGGCACCTCATCGGATTGATGCTTTGTTCTTCCCACCCAGAAAAATCTGGGCAAAGTCAATGGTAACTCATAAGGGAATGTCTGAGCCCTCGGGGAGTCTCACAGTGTTTGCCTGGCGAGGCAGCGCTGGCACCCCCCGATCCCGGCAGACAGGGCAGTTCACCGGCTGCAAAGTGCCGATGCCGGGGTCACAACTCTGAATTTGCTGGCTCTGTCCTCCCAACTGTCTCTCCTCCAGGATGCTTTACAGCTCAGTCCCCAAAGTCTTTAAAATCAATGAGCTTTGCCAGAAAACAGCCTCTCAGATACTCAGGCCCACTTTTCCACCCAAACAGATAAATCTGCAGTTTGCAGCCCTGCGTTTGCATGCTGGCCGGGCACCCGTGTCACTGTGTTTTCTTCTGGGTAGGAGTATAAGCGCAAGCAGCTGGAGGAGCAGCGGCAAGCAGAGAGACTGCAGAGGCAGCTCCAGCAGGAGCGGGACTACCTGGTCTCCCTGCAGCAGCAGCAGCAGCAGCAGCGGCAGGACCAGAGGCCGACGGAGAAGAAACCCCTCTACCATTACAAAGAAGGGATAAATGCCAGCGAGAAACCAGCGTGGGCCAAGGAGGTAGGCGAGAGCAAGGAACGTGGTGATGCTTGTCTGCATCCGCAGGGCTGGGCATGTGGGTCGGTCTGAAATACATACGGCAGATTGCGCTCTGCTGGGTCAGCCTCCAGCAGGTGCCATTAGCTGTGCTGGAAACACTCCCAGTTCAATGCAACGTGTGTGCATCTGCGTGTATGTTTGTGCAAGCAAAGAGAGTGGAGGAAAGAGGTTTTTCCATGAGGGCATGCAAGGAGGAGGATGGATCCCTCCTGGAGGGGTTCAGCCATAGCTGGGGACTTGTGGACGTGCCAGGAGCTCCTCATGCTCCTTCCTGGCACGTCCACAAGTCTGCTGGGGGTCAGGGGTGAATGCAGAGGGTGGCTGTACAGGGTTTCTTGCTGAACACTAACTCAGTTCCCCATAATCAAACAGGGACCAGACAGCTTTTCCTCCCGTGCTCAGGGCTGTATCTCTTGGGGTTGCTCTTCTTTCATGATTTTCAGGAAGGCAAGCCACGTTGCCGATTTTCTTTTTCTCTCCAGCAAAAAGAGGGAATTGTTGTAACAATTGTGACATCTTGAATATTAATTATCGCCTGGGTGAATAGGCTTGAAAAGATGAAGACATGCATTGTCTGCAGTGTGGTTTCAGGATCATGTGCAAACTCTTTCTCCTTAATCTCTTTGTGGTGGCTCCAGTAAGACTGGTGCCCACTCTTGCTATTAATTTTTCTAAAGTTCTTTGTGTTTAGTTGGTTTAATTTTGTAACCCTACCCCTGGGCAGAAAGATCTTTTAATAACTCGCCTATTCTTCCTACTAAGTAGGATCACCACTCTGCTGCTAAATGTCTGGCAACCTTTAGTCCTGGCAGAGATGCGATGTGCGTCCAACACATAGCTGTCCCCTGGTCTTTCCTCTTGACGGCCTTCAGCTACATCCACAATACCTGCAAGCATCAGATGCTCAAGAAATTCAGCTATCCATTGCTAAGCAAAGGCCAATAATATGAACAGTTCAGAGATAGATGTGCCTGTCAAAAACTCTTTTCACTTCTTTATACTCCCTTGGGTTTCTCCTTTCCCTTCCGATTTAGTCTTCAGAGTCTTTGGTGGCGATGCACCAGACGACATATTTTCATGGAGTTGCAGCATCGTTCTTCAGTCCTTCCAGTGGAAGAAGAGGTTTGGCAGGTGGGTCTGCAGACAAGATGTTCCAGGTGTGCTGAGCCACCTGTGACGGGAGAGGCTTCCACCTGGGTGGTGCCTCTGTGGCTTCCTGCAGAACTGGGTCTCTACTGTCCATCTGCGGAACTGCTGAGAGTAGGTAGCAGGCAGGAAAAAGGGAGTAAACTCTGTCTTTCGTTGTCTGGTTTTAAATAAATCCTCTAGAACGTTGCTAAAGTACCTCTGGCACTGTCTTCAAAAGTATAACAAAGATATATAAAAAGGAATCTTATTCTTTATCTGGGGTGAAGGAGAAAAGTGCTGGATTTAGCTTTCCATTTCAAACATAAAGGCCCATTTCTTCTATTCCGTGGGGGAGGCATCTTTTTTATTTATGCCATCACTGGAAGCAGGGCGTTGGGAACTGTACAATATGAATAACAGCAGCAGAATGTGGCCTCATACCCTTTGCTGAAATCGTAGGGAAGATGAGGTGTCCTGTTGTTGGTGAACATCTCCAGCTTCCACCAATTATGTCTTCAAACCATTTATTCTTTACCTGTGTCACTCTGTCCAGTTTCTAATGAAATGCTCAAAGCGGCAACTGTGGCATCTTCATCCTCTTGAGAGCAGTAGTTTGATGTACTGTCTTGACACAACACCCTTGGGAACTTTCCAAAACTACTCTTGCCTCCATCCCCTGTTTTATCTACTGCATAGTCCCACATTTAGCACAATTCAGCTACTTTGCTGCATATATTGAAGTACCATCATTGCTGGCTATTCAGATGGACTTGTGCTGATACTTAATCAGCCTACCATGGGTCTTGCTATAGTTTAGCAATTTCCATACCCAACCTATGCATGCTAATTTAACAGAAATATTGAGACTTTGTTTTCCATTGGGAACACAGAAAAGCTAAGTCTGGTGCTCAGCCTACAATTTCTGGAGGCTCTGCAGAGCTTATTGGGATATTTCCTGAGGATTTTGCATAATATCCCATACCGTCCTTGTTTTTATGCTCTTTGGTCTCAAGCCTTCTCTCTTAAGAGCTTGACCACCACAGCTGAGTTCTCCTCATGCCATGCCCCTCTCTGCTTTTCATACCTCTCCTTTATGCACTTATTTTCCCACCTCATTCATCTTCACATGGTGACTCCAAGACCCTGCAGATGTGGGGTAAAGCATAAAGGTGAGGCTGTGGCCACTCACGTTACAGTTGTGTCCTTGTGTCCCCTTGTTAAGGGACTGGCCTCTTGGTGAAGACAAAGCTCTGGGCTAGGAACCAGGCTGTACTGCATCTTTCGTAGCTTCCCCACAGCACAGTCAAGGATCTCTCTTTTTTATGCTAAACAAAACAGTCTGATCAAATAGTCCTACCAACACGCATGGCTGCACGTCCCCATCTGCTATCCCTTCCACTCATCATCTTCTGAGTGAAGGGTTATCCACTGGAAGTTAACTTGGGATATAGCTTGGGTGCTGTCCCAGACATGCCCTGTTTACCCAGGCACATTTCTTCTTATAATCAAAGACTAGCTGGGCCTTTTCAGACATCACGTTGGGACCCTCTGATGATCCAGCCAGGGACGTGACATTAGCACTCTAAGCAGTAGTACTGTAATTAGCAGCTTTCTCCATTACTGACTCTTCTGTTATGGACCAGTATTTGCTAAACAAAGTGATGCAGATAGCCAGGTCTTAACTTCTCAGTGACAAAGAAGCTTGGTCAGCTGAAGGACAGGTTTGGGCAAGTATATGCCATACATGACGGTGCATAAAGGAGGGGACAGATTTAATCGGATGTTTTCCACGCGGTGGCTGGGCCCTGCGGTGCTTTCCCGCAGCTCAGAGCTTCCCGGGGGCTCAGGGCTCGGCTGTGCGTCACGAGCCGTGCTGTTCTCTGCAGCAGCCAACGCACACGTCAGCTCCTCCTTCAGTCCCTGTGGCTTTTATCCGTCTCTCGCTTTGAAGTGATGTATTAAAACATTAGCAGCCTTCCACTGGGACCTGCACAGAAGCTGCTAGGGATGTTTCCCATTTGAGGGGAATCTTGAGTTCAATTAGAGATGGCTGGAACTGGAGCGATGATGAATTCCTGCAGGGTTTTGCTGCTTTTTCCCCCTCTCTGCTTAATGGTGGAGTCAGTAAGGCTCTATGAAGTATAGCTGGAGAGTCCCAAGAGCATCCTCTGCTGCACTGGTGCAACAAAGTGGTAGTGAGGAGATGCTGGCAGTGGGAAAACCAAGTGCCTTTCTCCTTCCCAGTAGACAGACATCCCCATTTCATCACTTTCCTGCCTTCTCCTCCATGCAAGCTTTGAAGTCCTCCGTAATCAGCCGCGCATTACGGCTTGGCAGCGTGCCGGAGAGCGCCTGCAAACAGCCGGAGGACTCTGCAGCGGCACCGTCTCTGCCTGCTGTCATTTGTGCCAAGGCTTGGCTGATAAGGAGATGTACTGGACTGGGCCTGTGACCCAGCGCTCCTGCTGCTGCTCCCTTGTTCAGAGGGAGTTTTCCTTCCCATCCCTGCGTCCACTCCCATGGGCGTTGCTGAACCGAGCTCTGCACGGCCTCTGCTAGCCAGTGGGCAGCGCCTGAGGAAGTTGTGATGACCTCTTGGGACACAGCAGTGGCCCGGGTGGTCCCTCATGAACTAGAAAGGAAAGAGTCCATAACATATCTCTTACCTAAATTTTATTCTGATTCCTGCTCAGTATCTGAAAGAGGAAAAGATTAATTTTTATTAATATAACAGCTCTTTTGTCTCATGAGTATTTATTTACTTAAAGAAGAGCTGTGGTTCTTTCCAAACAAACCTGTTTTAAAGATTGCCTTTTAAGATGACATTGTACCTGGTGGAATCAAGACATGCTAAGGGTATTTAGCACGTTAATAATATGTAAATGAAAATGTACGTCAGATTTTGAGGTGTCAAAAATTCTGCATAGCATATGCTGCATGAATATCAATGCATACAGTCTAGCTGCAGGAGCACCCAGATTGCACGTGTGTCTGGGTTAGCTGAAACCACTGTACTTCGATCAAGGGTAACTGAAAGCAGTGGGCTTTGGGTTTATTTCTCTATCGGTAATAGAGGTTTTTCCCTTTTCATACATGACGAGGCGCCAGACTCGCTAAATCTAGATCAAAGCCAGCCATTTTCTGGCTGCCATGTTTATTCTTTTATTCAGATCAAACAAAAGCACTCCTTGTGGTGTTTATAGTAGCGAAGGAAAAGGGTCCCCTTGCTTAAAGATACATTTGAGAAGAAGCAAGAGCTTCTCAGGAGTCATATTCTAGAAACACCTCTCTGAGGCATGTTGCCTTTTCTTTATTTTTCCATTTCATATTCAGAAATGAATTGTGCACAGAAAATACAAATAATCCTTTCGGTGTCTTTAAAGTGCATTTATTGCACAATCTGCTGGGTAACTTGGATTCCACAATCATACAATACATATGATATACCTAAAGAGAAAAGAGCTCACTATATATATGCCTACCTTGGTTTTCAATTGGAAACAGCTTTTTATGGGGCGTTCACCCACTCTCCCCATCTCGCCGCAGGTGGAGGAGCGCTCCCGGCTCAATCGCCAGAGCTCGCCGGCCATGCCCCATAAGGTGGCCAACAGGATTTCTGACCCCAACCTGCCTCCTCGGTCGGAGTCTTTCAGCATTAGCGGTGTGCAGCCAGCCCGGACCCCACCCCTGCTCCGACCCGTGGACCCACAGGTAATGGTGCTTTCCCCGGCAGGCTCACATACCGGAGCCAGGATGCTGGGGGTGCTGGTAAGGTAACAAGAAAAAGAGCGGATTAGAGGGAAATAGTGTCTTGCTCCCTGGTTTCTCAGCCTTAAGCATGTTCGTGAGTAAGAGCAGCATCTACATGAGTGGCTTCCTCTTGTCACCTCCATGTGTTAGAAACATCACGCTGGTTTATACCTTCCTTTGAAGCATCACATACTGGTTACTGCCAGAAACAAGCTGCAGGACCAAGAGGAACCGCTGGTCTGGTCCAGTGCAGCAGTTGTTCTGTTCCTCTTTGGATCCCGTTTATGTAAAGGACTAAAAAAAACCACGGCGCCTGGTACAAAAGACCCGGGACGCTTTGATGCTGAGGATCATCAGAAAGAGGTTTTGCTTTCTTTGCTGCTTTAATTCAAGGTTTTGTTTTGGTTTTCCATTGAGTTGACATCAGTCACAAACACATCTGGAAAGGACATAGATCACCATGACCATCTAAAAATTCCTCCCAGCCACGAGGTCTGTAAGTACTCTGCCACCGAAAGCTCTGCACCGAGTGTTGGTGCTGGCTCTGGTCCAGCCCCTGGAAGCGCTCCCGCAGATCCGCAGACTCCAGCAGGGATTTCAGGGGGAAGTACAAAGCCTTTGCTCCATATCCACTTGGGCTTTCTATGGGAAAATGTACCAACTAAGCGCCATCCACGTGTGGTATGCACACCTGTAGGTCAGCAGTACAATGCCAGCCTTAAACAAAATACATGCAGGAAAGCCCTTAAACATACAGCTCTTTTTTTCCCCAATGTACATGGTCTATATACATTGGGAAGTGGGTAAAACCCCACTTCGCTGTAATCTCTCATTGACCAAATACTTTTCAGTGACCTTTTTTACGACCTGTATTGTCGACAGCTAGAAAGACTTCTGTTTGGCAATAAAATACTAATGAAAAGGTTGTTTGAAACCCAGAGACCCATGTAAATGTATGCATGCATACACATATACACAATACATGTACCTGTGTACATAGACATGTATGTAGAAATGTCAAATAAAAGTGATCAACCCCACTGTATCAAAGAAGTGCAGCTTCACAGGGTCCTGGGAAGAAGCTCTGATTTTAGAGCTTTGTGAATTTCTCAGATTTCCCGAAACAGATGTCAGTATTCCTTTCACTCGTAACCCTTAGATCTATAGGGCTGATCCATGGGATAGGGGCTACATAGACCTATAGAAACTCATGCCTCAAGATCTTTTTTTTTTTTTAAGCCATCTATGCCTCAGAATTCCTGACAATTTTTTTAATTACTTATTATTTATTATCGTTTCCTTCTTTTTTTCATTTTTAACAAGGAAAATCCATGCCAAACCTCATTAGCACAGCCTTAGAGGTGCAGGCGTAGGAGCTGGAAATTCGGCCAGCAGCAGGCAGAGCCTGGGGCGGGCACAGCGTGCGCAGGAGCTGGCAGGAGGGAGCAGCCTGCCCCTGCTCCTGGGGTGGTACCCACAGAACGGCGTGGGGCTGTCGGTATGAGCCATGCGCACGCAGGAGCGGTCAGGACTGAAGCATGACATTGCCTGATTTTAAAAGGCTGAGCTGTGCGAGCGTGATTTTTAATAGATCTTGCGTTGAAGCGATAGAAGTCAGAAGTTCCTGAAACCAAGGCAGTGCTGATCTCAAACCGAGGGGGCTTTTTAGTGCATCCAAAGTGCTAATCAAATTTTTTTTTTTTTTAAATCAGATTTTTAAATATTTTTTTTAATTCCTTTTTTTTTTTTTTCCATTTTGTACTGATAGTTCTGTTTTGACTTGGTGCTTAGATTCCACATCTGGTCACTGTGAAATCCCAAGGAAGCTCCTTGTCTGGGTCTCAGTCACTGCATGAACAGCCTGCAAAGGGACTGGCTGGGTTTCAGGAGGCTCTGACGGTGACCTCTCACCGCACTGAGATGCCAAGGCAGAACTCGGACCCCACCTCAGAAAACCCTCCTCTGCCCCCTCGCATTGAAAAGTTTGACCGAAGTTCTTGGTTACGGCAGGAGGAAGACATTCCGCCAAAGGTAACACTATCGCTCCTCACTTTCAGCACGCCAAAGAGGCAATCCCAGAGCTAAGTCCCCACGGGATGGTGCTGTGCTCAGCACGTCCGGCAAAGCAGAGTGGGCAGCATTGAGCCCATCCCCGTGGCTCTGCGGTGGGTACTGACCTGCCCAGGGGCTGCATTTCCCGAGGCAGGTTTTGCACAAGATGCTGGGAGCCACTCTCAGGTGCACACGCAGCACTGCAAAATAGTGTTGCCCTCCAGCAAAGAAAGTTCTCGAGCCTGGACAGAGGCCAAAATAAATTAATATCTCCTTTCCCTGGTATAAAAAACAACCTTCTGTCTAAATAGAATTATAGGAACATAAAATTTGTCATACTCAATAAGACGGGTCCTTTTTAGTCCCGTACCGTGCCTCCAGTTGCAATCAATATTTGATGGAAGACTTGTAAGGGCTCCAGCAGCTTTATACCTTCATTGACATTTTGGCAGCGTGTGGCAGTACCTCTTTAATTAAGACTCTTCTGGACCAGTATTTCAATTGCAATGTTTATACACCTTCATTTTGGAAGAATTATAACTTGGCCATTAAAGTTCCTCTTACAGTGAATCAGTGCTCAGCGTGGGAGGATTTTTACAGAGAAAAAATGATTACAAATTGATTAGTGACAGTGAGGCAGTATTTGTCCCTGATGGAGAGGCAGTATTTCTATGTATTAACAAAGTAAGTGACTTGCCTTTTTAAGAGCAAAATATCAGCTATGAGGTGAACCTCCCTGTGCAAGGGATCTGTGGTGGCGTGTACATATGTTAATAATATTCCTATTTCTGCTACCACCAAATGATAAGAGACATTGGTGCTCACTTAAAAGGAAGAGCAAGCCAACAGCTCCTGGAGTTGTTCGTGTGCTTTGCTCTTCACTAGTGCAGAAGGGTGGCTGCCTGGTTTTAACCCAATTTTGAGAAACCCCTTGCAAGTTAAGGTTGGCTTTTGCCTTGAATCCTTAGAGAAGGGCATCTCTAAACTGCAGTCATGTGCTACGCGGTGAGACTACAGCGCCTGCTCCTTGGAAAAAAGCTGTTTTCCAGCACTATGGAGTATTTTCCCCCTCGACTGAGGGAATGTGAGCTGTGGAAGGTGTCCCCACCAGGTCACATTTAAGGCCGTTGTGTCGGCAATAATACCCATGAGGAGTCTGACTTCACATTTTACTGCCCAAAGTGGATTTGATGTGTTTGTAAGCGGGAACAAAAGGACTGCCCCGTGAGGCAGAGCCAGCTGTCTCTGTGGTCCGGGGTCTTGTTTCTGCCAGTGCTCACGGCTGGATGCTTCAGAGGAAGGTAAAAGACTCCCCAAGTCCCAACTGCAGAGTACCCTACCCGGAGGGGAGATTGCTTTTTAATGAGACAAGCTGCAGCTAGCAATGCCGCAGAATATAAAGCTCACTCGCTCTCTAAATCTTTTTATCTTGCCTAACATAACTGCGTGTTTATTCTAAAAAAAAAAAAAAAAAAAAGCCTAATCCGTTTTTTGCTAATCCCGCCAACCCCTTGGCCTCTCTGTTATCTGGTGCAAGGTGTTGCACGGTGAGTATCGTCATGCCTCTCCACGTCAGCCTGCACTGCCGGGGGATGAGACCACCGCGCCTGTGGCCACGTGGCGATGCCCATGCTCCCACAGGACGAGGCAGGGCTCTGGGGTTACCCACCATAGCACCTGTAGGCTGCGGTTGGCTTTGGATTTCTGTTGGCGGTGTTGGTGGTGAGCCGTCCTGCTGGCAGCGGGGTTTTGGCAGCGGCACCTGAAGCTCAACAAAGGTCATAGGGTTTGATTGCGAGTGTTAGGTGGTTCAATCCAGATCTTTCCACTGTCAGTCCTCTTGTTTGTCCACCAGTCAACACCTCCTCTCTGCTGGTGCATGTTGTATCTGAACTAGAGATGCTAAAAACTCCACCGTGGATGCTGAAATGCACTTCAGTCTGAATTTTACCTTATAAATTACCTTTCTGGGGTTTTTTTTTGATTTAGATTATATATATGTGTGTGCATACATTCAGCTTTTGAGAAAGTAAATGCCCTGTTCGATGGTAGCCGGGCTGCTCTGTGTGCTGCTCGGGGCTCCTCTGCTGGGAGCATCCCTGACTGCACCTTTGCAGCTCATTTCTGTCTCACGCTCGGCTGATTCCTTCTAAAAGCTGAGAGCTTTGTGTTTTATAATTGTTATAAATATTGCATATCTCTCAGTGGGAAATCAATTGTAAGTCAAGTCTTAAGGCAGTGCTGAAAGGCGATCTTTCAGATGTGCCAACAGCCGCCTGACATGGTGGGGCAGACTCGGTGACGGTGAATATCTCCGTTCCTTTCCAGGTGCCTCAACGAACCACTTCCATATCCCCTGCTCTGGCGAGAAAGAACTCCCCAGGGAATGGGAGCGCCCTGGGGCCCCGGCTGGGCTCCCAGCCCATTCGGGCAAGGTACGGACACCGAGGGGGACGGGCAGGAGTGATCCCAGTGTGCTACTGCCTGCGCTCCTCCTGGCATCGCCCAGCTGGGGAGCCCAAACATGGGCTGGGGTTTAGCCCTGCTTTTGCTCACTGGTAACAACACGAGATTTGCAATGCTTCTCTTATCGCTGGGATGAACTAGTTTTGCATTCATTAGTGTTTTGTAACAACAGCAGAGGCCATGAGTGCTTGGATCCCTGGAGGTTTTGCTCCCTGGGCTGAATACGTTCCTGGGCATTGCAGGGTTTGGAGGTGGATGCTGCATTTGCTGCTGTGGGGTCAAAAGGGAGTGTGGGTGCTCCCTTTAGTGGAATTAGGTTCTGGTTCTCCCAGTGTCACCCCTTGCGTATAAGGGGATCCATATAAGCCAGTGGGGAGATCTCAGTGATACATGCCATACATTTCCTACCGTCAGAGCAGCTTTTCACAGGTAGTGACTGAGGAATGTGCCGGGGGACAGACACTCATACAGCTTGGTGAGATCTTACTTAGATGTAGATCAAGGATTAAATTCCTTTCAGCTTCCTAAAACTAGGGCCTTTAGCTTAGCCATATCGAGCTCTCTGGCACAGCGGTGTGCAGGGCGCGCTCGTAGCACCCCGAGGAAGGATGCTGCACCGTATCTGACATCCGCCATGCCAGAGCTATCCTGGGGCATGTTTAAAACGAGCAGAGAAGTTGACAGGCTCTTCCCAGAGCCGGATGGAAAAAACGTGGCTTAGTCATGCAAGAGCTTGTCCCTGGTTTGCAGAGAATCGTGGGCAGATCTAGACCTCAGACAGGCAAATCTCAGGGTAAGCATGTGTATTCCACATAGCCTCGCGTGATGGAGCTTCTTGGTTTCTTCTTCCTGCCTTGTCCTTTTAGGGTTAGGTCAAAAAGCAAACACTGGGATGTTCGTAGCCTTGTGCTGTCACCAGTTTTCAGCATACACCTTTCTTTCCAGCTCAATGCCCCCAACCATGCATCGGCAAACTCGTGTACAGCGGGCAGCAGCTTAGAGTAGCTGGCAGGGGTAGCAGAAGGAGGAGGAAACTTTGTTGTTGTTGTGGAATTTGGCAAAATAAGAGTAGAAAGCTGCTCTAGCCCATTTTTCATCATGGTTGTGTTCCACCTCCATAAAGGTGTTGAGTGCCTAATTCAGCTCTCATGGATTTCAGCGGGGCTTGCAGGCTCAGTAGCTTCAGAAGAGAAGACCTCAGCCCTGTCTTCTCCAGCAGAGGAGGTGTCTCCTCACTTTCCAACTGTCCCTGTCAGCATGGGAAGGATCTGAAGCCCCGGAGGTGCATGTAGCACCATCTGACAGGGCCCCTCTGTTTTCTGCTCCCGCAGCAACCCAGACCTGAGGAGGACGGAGCCCATTGTGGAGAGCCCGCTGCAGAGGACCAGCAGCGGCAGCTCCTCCAGCTCCAGCACTCCCAGCTCCCAGCCCAGCTCCCAGGGCGGGTCCCAGCCCGGCTCCCAGGCTGGCTCCAGTGAGCGCAACAGAGTCAGAGGTGAGGTTCTTGAAAACGTCCCTTAGCACCGAGCGTGCTTTCTGAGGCTTGTTTGATACGCAGGAAGGGCAAGAGGTCTGTGATCTCTTGTATGTTTTTTAAAAAATTTAAAAAATCAAAGGATTCATCATTTTTGATGTACTTCTGTGACCAGCTGGCCTCCTTGCAAACAGAGATGCCGACACTCCCTTTAGCCTGGATGCTGATGTAGGATGCCCACGGGCGCATGCGCTGCTCCCACACTACTGAAGCATCGCAGTGCCAAGTAACTTACACAAAAGGAGATGGGGGATATGCTGTAGGGTAAAAAAACCCAAGAATACCAGCATGCTTCCTATCTTCATTGACCCAAGCTCACTTCTTCTGTGATGGTTTCTTTGGGATTGTGTTTCACTTTGGGTGGGCATCTCTTTTTTTTTTTTTTTTTTCCCCCTTTTTTTTTTTTTCTTTTGAGCTTCATCTTTGTGCAAAGCCTGAGATGGGAGCAGAGGAGTAAATTAGCCCCTAAGAAGCTTTCTCTAAAATGCTTTCACCAGGCAGCCGTGCTTAGACTGGGTTTATGTTCCTAGCCAAATGGTTTCCTCTCATCTTAGAGCCACTCTTAAAGATATTCCATTCCCCCATTTAATCACAGTAAGAGTTGCTAAAGCACATACAGGCCATACATCTGCATTTCTGGCACAGCCCCGCAGTATAAATCCCCAGGGCTGAAGCGCATTAAAACAAATGCTGCCTCCATGCTTTGAATTTTTTATGACTTGGCCGTAAGATGACGTGTCTGTTGTCGAAATCATTGCTTCCCTAGGTAGTCAATAAAAGCAGTTTATCGCCAATTGTCCTTTTTGGTTTGGTTTGGTTTTTTACTAATGAGGAATCCTGTGACAAATAATGTCCTAGTAATGTCAGATGCTGCAGAGCTTTTAATTTATCACATGCCCTGCTCTTTTGCAGAGTAAATTTGTTTCTTTAGTAGAAAAAAGGGCAGTCACGCTGCGAGAAGGCTGTCAGTGGAGGCTGGGCTGGATTGTGGTTTCTGTCGCTCTATGGAGGGACACTCCATAGAGTCAAGTAGAGAGGAGCAGGAGGATTTTTTGAGGCAACAGAAGCAAAACGTAGTGAAACTTTATTAGTTGAACAAAAATTACCTATTTACAGGGCATCCAGTCCTGAGGCTGGGATGTCCTTGTCTGCTTTCACCACCATCTTCCTGCACTTCATGGGCAAATAGCTGGGGAAGGGGCTGCCAGTGCCCCAGCACAAGGGGGAGGATGATGAAGCCCCCCACACCCACCCACCCCAGGCAATGGGATGCAGCGACAGCTTTCAGCAGTGTTTCAATTCCCCCTCTCTCCGCTTGCCTTTCACCCAGGGAACGCCAAGCCCGAAGGGTCCCCTGTGCTCTCCCACGAGCCTGCCAAGGTAAAGCAGGAAGACAACAGGGACGTGACGCGACCGAGCCGACCCGCTGTGAGTCTTAAATTATTTCCCGTGGGAACGTTGCCAGCCAGCTTGGCCACGTTTCCCTTCGGTGCAGTAGCACAACCGCGGGGACCCCAAAAAAGAGGCTAGTACCGTCGCTTCTCCAGCGGAGAGACTGGAAAGCGGTGGTATGGCAAGAGCCTGTGGGAGATTTGAATGCTTAAGAGAGTGCATGAGTTTTTATCAGGAGCCCAAGTCTAGGGGAAAGCACTTAAGCCTGTGTTTTCACGTGAAGCAGATGCTTAAGGGCTTTGCTAGCTTGGGCGTGGTGGTTGCCGATGGCACATTGTTGTGTTCCGTGCTGCATGCCCCCCCGCAGCAGCCCAGCGGAGGGATGCTCTGCTCGGGAAGGCTGGGTGACCGGCCCCCGACAGCCTTCACAGCTTAAAACCAAACCTGGTAGTGGTTTCTGTACACTCCCGTTTTATTATTCTGAGCAAAATCTCATCCGAAGTGTTTCCTCCTGGTTTAATGCTGTTGACATTTGTATTTTAAAACTGCAGAGTCAGCCTAATAACAAAATGAATTTCCAGTGCTTCTCTTTTTTAATGTGTATTAATGTTTTGTTGATGTTGGTTTTTTTTTCTCTACACTCCACAGCGTTGAGCTAACAATTCTAATTTTATTTCTAACCTGCTTGCCCTTCCTCTGGCTTTTTCCTGTCCCGATCTGTTTCCTCTGATGCTGATTATTCTTCCTTTACCCACAGAGCTATAAGAAAGCTATAGATGAGGTTAGTGATATCTTTTCTCAGTGGGTCATGCCTATGCAAGGTTGACTAGTTAGCGCTTAATATCGAACCGGGTTTTCTTGGTGCTGACATTGAAAAAGGTGGCGATGCAATCTTGGGTCAGATGGGAGACCGAACGATTGCGTTTCGGCGTAGGGAGCCTGCCCGCGGGGAGGGGAGCGGCGCTGCCGGTGCGTTCTGCTCAGCCATGGGCTGCCTGAAACCCGCTGGCCAGACCACTTGCATGGAGGCTGTGGCAGGAAGCACCCCAACTTTCACGTGCGGAGCAAAGGGTGCTGCCATTGTTCGGCGTATTATTTGAAAGAGAAGGAGCAAGAGCGGCGGTTTCTTGTGCCGGCGGAGGTGGTCCAGGCAGCCTGCACCGCTCACCACATTCTGCTCTCAGCTACAGCCCCCGGCCGCCCACTGATTTCAGTGGGGCCATCGAGCGCTATTTGAAATGCATTTTAAGCCTAATTCGAACGAAGGCGCTTGGCAAATGAAGGAAACCAGAGCAGTGGAATACAGTGCATAATTCATTCTCATGGACCAGACCATCAGTTGTAAAGCCAGAGTCAGCGGAGCCGTCCTGGATGTTGATGGGCAATGCTAGTCTTCATCCATCCTCTTAAAAAAATGAGAGTCCTGAATTACACCTTTTTCACCATATGATAATATTTTAAAAGTGCATGCATCTGGCAATGGTGAATGTTTAAATGTTCATGGGAAGAGACCACACACTTCTGATTTAGCATTTAACTTGCCTCACGCGGGCATTGCTGTGCACACACTGCTCATACTGTGGGGCTGTAATGGAAAGCACTGGTATCAGCAGCCTCTCCTGCAGCCTCTTTCCTCTAAAAATAGAAGATATGAAAGAAGGAAGATGTGCTGGTTAGTTAACTTGTTCTCTTGGATAAAACATGAGCAATGCATTTTCTTTAATGAGGTGCTTTGTTAAGAAGAAAGCACATAAATCAATGTCTAAATAGAGGCAGCGTGTGTGTGCTAAATTCAAGTTCAATGAGTTATGTGATTTTGGAAACCAATCTGACTTGATTCCAGCAAATATTAAATCTCAAGAAGTATTTGTAATTAAAAGTAATTAAAGAGCACTGATACCGCTAACTTACGTATTATATCACCCTCAGTAATAACATTTCAAACACATGTGGAACTACAGAGCACTTTCTTTCTAGTTGTCAGATTGTTTTTGGTCCAAGAGCAACTCAGTGAAGCCGTTTCATCCTACAAAGTGCTCATTACTTAGAGCAAATGATAGCATCAAAGAATTAACCATCCCGAGGCAAAGCTTTAACTAGGAAATACGAGTTATCTGATCATATTGTCTGGGAGTATTATTGCTGTTATAACTTCCAAATTAGTTATTAAAAACTAATTAAGCTGATTTTTAAAATACTTGACTACCTTCTAGTGATGACCAAAGGCAGCTGATAGGGTGCCTTGAAGCACGTTAGAAATGGAAGGTTCAAAAAAGAAGTAATTTTCACAGTCCGTTGCTGTGATAGAGAAGGGTTTAGTGCTAGTCCTGCACTGCAGGAATTTCAGCTGCAATTTTAAGAGGCTCTTATACAGTCCTAAAGTCCTTTTAAAAGTTGAGAAAGCTCTAATCCAACTCAAAGGCAAGTGCTCAATAAAGAGCGTATTTTATACTCTAAATGGAAAGCATTGTTAAAGCTGTTCAAATTTTCATTGATTCTTATTTAGGAAAAGAAACAATCATATCATGGAAGCTGCTGCAGCACTAATTAAAATAATTTGTTGTCATGACTGCAGATTTGACTGCGTTTCAATCCCGAACATGTTGGCATTGAAAATAAACTCTTGTAATGCCACATTCTCTCTTTAACCATGATAGAGCCTTTCTTTAAAGGTACAGAGAGCGTTTGGATTTGGAGAAGGATATCTAGTACCCATCACAGGTACCTGCTGGGAAGCAGGGATTGATCCTTTTGTTTAAAAAAACTAGCTTTTTTTTTTGGTATACAAATATTTACAGGTCTGATGCAAAGCCCTCTGATGTCCATGGGAGTCTCTGCTCTACATCAGAGGGCAGGCAGGCAGGGCAGACCTGGGAGCAGAATGTGCAGCTGTCCACCGGTGGGAGCCTGCCGGGAGGTGTGGGTCACCAATAACCAAAGTACAAATTGCTTGCAAAATATTCCTGCTTCACGATTAAAAAATAAACTGGGTTTGCATCTCAGCCATAGAAGTTTTCCATCGTTTTCTTCACGTGTCGACGGGATAGATTTTAAGAGCTCCCTTTGCAACCGTAATTAATATTGCCATAGTCGCCCTGCTGGAACGGTAAACTGGAAATGCAGTAAATGAGAGTATGGCCGTAAGACAATTGTGGAATTTAGTCTTTTTCAATGAGTTTCTTTCTCCCTAATCCTTTATCTCTGACCGAATGCACTGATGCCTACCTCGGTCACTAATATAGGGAGAAATGGTAAGACTGACAATTGCGATGCTTTGTTCGTCATGTGCATGTCTTGTGCAACAGAGTTCTCTAACCCATTCTAATTCGAGCTCTCATGCTTTTCTGCCCTACTGCTTCCCCCTGCATTGCTATAAAAGCATGTAAGATAACAAAAAGTCTCTTTTCTACACGGTGCCTGCCATGTTCCTTGTTTTGAAATAGCAGTGTCTATTTTATATGACTGTCGGGTCTGAGGCCTCATCAAAGTCATGGTAAACTGAAAAATTATTACTAGGCTTTGGGACTGCTCCTATCTTTTTTTCTTGTTTCAAGGCTTTTTTTGTTTTGGTGGGGTTTTTTTGGTTTTTTTTTTTTCCCCCCCCTTAGCTTGTAGGCTGCCACATTTCATATGAAGTGCTTAATGGGTCCCGCTGAGGGATTTTTTTTTTTTTTTTTTTTTTTTTTTTGATCGTGCGGCTGATTCAGAGCTGTGACTCCAAAGTCTGGCTGAGCTGGGCGCTTCTCCTCGTGCTCCTCACCGCCTCTCGGCAGCCGCCCGACAGCGGAGGCTCACCACGGAAGCAGCTCTTGACGTGGGGATTGCACCACTCCATGGGAGATGCTGTCATTGCTTCCTTCCCAGATGCATTTATTACAGAATAAATATAATTACAGGGTCTCTTTGAGAAGTTTGAAAGAAGAGAAAACCCTGCAGGAGAAATTCTCCGAGCCAATCTTTGAAATGACGTTGTTTTCCAGTTTACTATGATGGTGACTGAACTTCACCTTTTCCAACAAATATAATTTTGTCGTGTATATACATATAAGTGTGTGTATATATATGCACATACACGTTCCAAACAGAAAAAGAAGAGGTTGGCTGTTGATTTCTCAGTGAGCATAAATCAGTTTTGTTTTGTTTAATAAATGCTACATGCTACAAACATTGTCTTACATTCGTCTCATGTTTGTAACGACTCTGTAAAGCTATTTCTTGTTGCTCGTGCTGTTAGCATTGGCTTTTGAAGAGATGTATGTGACATTCTCCTCGCTTTAAGTATAATAACCATCGCTTTCTTGTTTTCTTGCCCCCATCCCCTTTAGGATCTGACGGCCTTAGCCAAAGAGTTGAGGGAGCTGCGCATCGAAGAAACCAATCGCCCCCTGAAGAAGGTGACAGACTATTCCTCCTCCAGCGAGGAGTCGGAAAGCAGCGAGGAGGAGGAGGAGGATGGGGAAAATGAGACACATGATGGGACCGTGCCTGTCAGTGACATCCCACGGCTTATGTAAGAAGAACTTTCTTTTGGGGGGCAAACTGTGAAAGCGTGGCGTGTCTTGGTCTGGAGGAGCCGTAGCTGTGATATGGGACATGTCCAAAGCGCGTCAGTGTTCGGTGGCTGGTGCTGGGAACAGCGTCAGGGTTGGAAGGGGTAATTTACTCAGATGAGTCTTTTCCCTGGGCCAAACTAGAGATACTTAATGGGAAAAACTGAATTATTTCCACTGCACATTCAGTGAACTTGGGCCCCAGGCTGATGGACCTGTTCCTGCTGATGAGCAAGGCGGGTTTTTAGCCAGAGTGGTCGCGCCTGACTTCATCTACACCTTGGGTCCTGCCCACAGGGTTGGCGTGTTAAAGCTCTGCCTGCTCTTGAGCCTGGTCTTGCCCCAGATCAAGCCATGCAGAAGCACAGTACTTGGTGGCCTGCCCAGTGCCAACTGTTAGAGCCAGGATTATAATAATCCTGAATCTTTGTCTTTGATTTTTGTCCTTGGCTCAGTCACTGTGCAAAATGCGGTGGGTTAAAACGTTGAAACGAAAAAGTCAGCAGACTATACTATTGCGTCCCCATTATAGGTAATGGGACACTTGTGCTTTTGAATATCTCTAGGTGAGGGAGGAGGCCAGCATAGCTTCAACACACACAAAACAGCTGTCATCATGCAGAGTGAGCTCATGGAGCGTCCCTACCCGGGCTCCCTACCCGGTGCTTTGCAGCACTAGCACTGCAGGGGCATTTCTGGGGGCTCTCCTCCTGGCAGTGGGATCTGATTCCTGCCCCTTTGAATTCGCAGAGGAGTTGTGGGAAGGCTTTAGGGGATTATTTGCATTTTAATCCATTCATTTCCATTCTTCCCGCTAAATGAATTATTAGTCAATATAGGTATACCTGGCTTCATAGTGGTGGGGCGTGGAGCAGCAGGGAAGCCCTCTGGGTGGCAAGGAGACCCAGGGGGTCCATGTTATGCAGAGTGCCAAGCTCCTGGGTTGGAGCTTCCTTCCAGTGGAAGAAGAAAAATCGGAGCTCTTGGAATTTGTTGGAGAAAGTCAGGAGACGGAGGGATGGCTATGAATATGCAGCAGTTGGATGGGCAGTCATGCGTGCAAGAAGGGGCCTCAGGCTGCGCACAGAAGAGGAGTTTAATCAGGAGTGGTTAATCTGCACTGACATCCTTCCACCAAACACCTCGCGTTTGACACAGCACTTTTCAGTGGATAAAATATCTCACTGAATGCTTTGCAGCCAGATGTGTCAGGCAGCAGGCATGGCGGTGAGATGGATGCCCCAAACTCACTGCCAGCCAAACGCTGCTTTCTCCGTAATGTCCTGACCGTGAACGTGCCCCCGAGACTGAACGTTGAGGTGCAAACCCTTGGTGTCACAGTGAGGTGGTAGGAGCTCTGTCTGTATCTAAGCCTTCATGGGTATCTGCAGGCATGGCTGCGCTGCTGTGTGTCTGGGGGAAAAAGAAAGCGAATGCTTGACTTTACAGCCTTATTTCACAAAAGGAGCCTTAACTCAAGTTCAGACTAGAAGTAGTTGGGCATATTTCTATCAAAGCTTTATTTTTCCTATGTTCAGTGTTTTTCCATTAGAACCTGGGGCTGAGAGAGATCATCTCATCTTCTCCTGCACCTTCTGAGTGATCTTTGTGTAACCTGTTTTTAAACTTCCCTGGGCATCCCCCCTGAGCCCTGGGCTGCTCTTCATTCCAGCTCTGTCCAGGTTTCTCCTGCTGTGGGATAAGCCCATCCATCGCTTTGTGTCCCAGGGGACAGGAGGGACCGTTTACTCCTTCCATCTCTACAGATACCTTTTCTACATCTGAACACTACGATGACTCCCTTCACCTCCCTCTTCTCTGGGCTATACAAGCCAGCTCTTGCTCGTGTCCAGGAATTTCTTGCAAGGTGATGCTGAAATTTGGGACCTCGGGGCTACCGCAGCCGTTCATTCACTCACCATATGGTCTCAATATTAACATAACCTCCTTTGCCTCTGGTTTCTTATTTCTAAAACTGTAATTGTGTTATTTTCCCATCCTTTGGCGGTGTTGAAGCGCTAATGGTTAGGAAGGAGGTGCGAGCTCCTCATCTGAAAGGTACGGCAGAGGTATGGCACGCTGTTGTTTGGAGTGCTTTGGTGATGCCTGTCCCGTCGTACCTTTGATGCGATGCAGGCGAGGATCCGTCATCAAGCCAGTCCCACCTTGGGGTCCCTGGGGCTCACATCTCGCGTTGGACCAGTAACACCCTTGATTAATGGAGGCTTGCTTTGGCTTTTCACATTACCAGGCTCCCTTGTGAGCACTGACAAGTAGGTGTGCATGGGGATGACGTGTTAAAGAGTGAATTACTTCATATTGATGGAAAGCAACCAGTCTGTATGGCTTTTAAATGCAAAGTAACAGGTCTCATCAGCAACATCTTCATAACCACCATTGACATTTTCCAGCGTGCAGGCAGGGCTGGGTAATCCAGAGGCACTTCATCATTTGCTTTTGGATTCATTTGAACTGTTTTTAAGCAGCCGGTCTGCTAAGAATGTAATAATAAAGTAACGGTGGCTCCTCACCACCTGCGACATCCACTCTCAGGCAGTCCTAAAATTTAGTGTGTTTGAGAATAAATTCCAGCCTCTCTCTTGACATAGGAGCACAGAAATAAACTTGAGGCGAAATCATGGCTTAGGGCTACATTTTCACCTGGAAAACAGCAGAGAGCTACAGGACACAGCTTGTACTCCTCCACACCTCCTCCAAACCCCATCCCTTCCCTTCTTGTCATTGTCATCAGATGCTCTGATGCACTGTTCCCTTTTCAGGGGTTGAGATGGGGAATAAAGGGAGGGAATTATTTTTTTAAAAACTTTCTTAAGTAGAAAAAATGATGTAAGGCAGAGCGGGACTGCAACTCCTTGTTACCTGTTCGTCAGTGCTCCTCTCAGGGCACCTTGGGACGAGAAAGGCCCTTCTCTTTGGTCTCCATGCTCTATCTGTAGTGTATCAACCTGACCCTGCTGCTGTATTTCTGACAACATAAATAATTTCCCCATACATTTAAGTGGATGTATTTTCTAATTTTTCTTCCTGTGAGATACAAAGCCTTACCCTTATTGAAATAATACTGTATTAGAGGATTTTTCACCTAGTTTAGCAAAGGAGATATTCATCGTTAATGCTTTTCTGTTCTGTCCTCAGACCAACAGGAATTCCTGGAAGCAATGAGCCATACAACCTGGGAATGGTGACAACCCACGGGCTAGAGACTTCCCATGCAGATACGTTTAGCAATATTTCAAGGGAAGGGACTTTAATGGTGAGGGAGGTAAGTTGTAAAACAAATATTTCCATGGAGCATCTTCAGGAGGTTTTGCCCATGTAAGCACAAAAACTAACAGTGCTGTGTGTCCGGAACACAAAATGACTGAGTAAATTGTGCTTGTCAGCGCTCTCATAATACAATTTACATTCGGAGCAAATGTGACAAGTGCAAATGTTTCTCAGAACTACAAACAGCAGTGAATAGTAATGCCAGGACACGGCAGGGAGGATGCTCGTACAAATGACTCTGCTGTAATCGCACAACAGCTCCAGGCAACAGAAGTTATCTTCAATTTCTAGAATTTAGTTAGTACACTTGGAACCTGGCCCAGAGTTTCCCCTCTTCTTTACAACCTTTGCCACCATGTAATGGTCAGAGGCGTGCGGTGTTTGTAGAGCATTTGGAGGCTTTTACCAGGGGCTGGTCCTGCTCAGGGAGGGCCAAGCCCCCCTCCCCACCAGCCAGCCGTCCTGCGCTCACCCAGCGAGCCAGCTGTGGGGGGCACTGGGCATCCCACCCGGATGCGAGACCCCATCCCCGGCATCACAGAGGAAAGGCTGGGGTGGGAGCAATCCTGATGGGTGGTACTGCAGGAATGAGGCAGAGGAAGGCCATGGAAGATCTCTTCCAGTGTTTCTCGGTTTCCTGGTTGCTGGAACATGCTGGCGATGCTACTGTAAACACAGATGGGGTAGCAGGTCTCCTGGTGAGGGGGCAGGAGGCTCTGGCAGTTAGTAAAACAGGGGAGTCACTCTCCTGCCGGCATGTAAAGGAGGTGGATGGGAGAGGAAAAGGAGGGAGGGGAGGCTGGAGTCAGCAATCATAAAGGAGGAATGTTTAGATCAAATGCAAACTAGGCTTGAGCAGCATTTTATTTCTTAATTCCGTTTATATAAAATACTCACAAATGAAGGGAAAAAAAAGAATGCAACTTTGAAAGAGGAAGGAGTTAGCAAAAGAAGTCACAGCATGTTTGCTGCCTTCCTCCACAAGTTTTGGAGCTGGGCAGCAATGCACAGCCCACCTAACCCCTCACTGGCGTGGTACTGTTCAGGGCAGGGATCCCCACAGCCTGGGCAGCCCTATGCGCATCCTTGTAGCAGGGAGGATGATGCGGTTGAGCAGGAGAACAAGTCACTGCTATAACAGGCAGCCATTTCTGAAATGAACTTGGTGTTAAGCATCACAACTGTAAAACACATGCCACACCAGCAAGGCCATTTGAGAAGACAGTGATGCAGAAGGGTTTAAAAGCCACGGGTGAGACAAGGAGCTGGGAAACCCCTTTGGGAGGAGGGAGCGTGATAAGAAACCCAAACTGCGGCCTCGTGCTGGGTGCCTACTGTATGCTCCCCGCCACCGCTGTAGCCATCAGAGGACAGACTCACTGAGGTCAGTGGGCTTTGGGCAGAGGTCTTTTGACTCATTGGTGGGATGGCAAGGTGGTTGAAGGTGATGGTAACGAGTGATCAAAAGATAAATGTTGTCAGGACTGGTCAGAAACTTAGTGAGCCTGTTCAGAGGGACTTTTCCACTAATCCCAGTAAATGGGCAAGTCTCTGTAACGATCTCGTTGATGTGCTCCAGGTAGGTGGGATTCATCAAATGGCAAATATCTCAAAACGATCTGCAGGGAAGGGAGAAACTTGCCAGTATCTGCCTTGCACGAGGTGGGGATGGAGAGGAAGGGAGGCCCCGGGAATCTTGTGCGCAGAGCAAGATGCCAGTTGTTCTGCTGATGATGCTGCTGTTCACTGCTGTTTTGGGTTACAGAAACATGCGACAGGGGCTGTGTTGGCATTTGCAGTCAGGCTACTTACCGCCATAGCTGTGCAAAGCCATTAAGGCTAATGCTGATCGAGGGGTCAGATTCTGCTGTCACCGTGGCCGGTGGCCGCCTGGGAGGAGAGCTGGCCATGGGGTTTGTACCCATGGTGGCAAGAGCAGAATCTGCCCTACGTTCCTTGTCTCAAAATGACGGTGATCAGGCTTCTCTCGCTGTAACGCGGCTAATGACTCTGTATTGACTTCGTGATTAATCCTGTCTTTATTTCTCCTGGGGTGGGGGGTTGGTTTGCTGCTTGCCAGATTGCATGGGGATGGAAACAGAGAGGGTCCTTCTCCTGCGCTTGCTCTGGGAACTGGGGGACTGCCAACGACTTGGTTTTGTTTGGTTTTTTTCCCTTCTTTTTCTCTTTTCCCCCCCCCCCTTCTCTTTCTTCCTCATGCCTTGTGTCTCTGCAGACCTCTGGTGAAAAAAAGCGTTCTGGCCACACAGCCAGCAATGGCTTTGCAGGTCACATCAATCTACCTGACCTGGTGCAGCAAAGCCACTCGCCTGCGGGCACGCCGACTGAGGCCCTGGGGCGAGTCTCCACGCATGCGCAGGACATGGACTCGGTGCCTGAAGTAGGTGGTGGGGGGGCTCCTCTTTCTCCTTTGCATCCCTTTAAACAAGTATTAACATCTCTGCCCCATCAAGGGGCTTTCCTGCTTTCCTCCCTGGCTTTCTTGACTCTTCTCTCTCTTTGTTTCTGGTCCATGTGGGTGAGTGTAGTACAAGGGAACAGAAGGGAATACAAGGGAATCTGATGGGTTATTGCTATGGCTGGTGGTAGAAATTTATATTAGGTCTTCTCTCAAGCCCACCAGCTGGAGTTTTGGTGGTGATGGCTTGAATGCTGCCAACTGATGTGAAAGTCCCCATTTTTTTGTGGCACTTGGAAAGAAGAGAAAATTATGAGAGCCAGAGATGCCATTAACTTCAACTGGGCACAGCTTCCACCTGTGCGATCTCTGATACTTAACGTGACTCAGAAGGTTAGCAAAAACCAAAGTCAACAAAATTCTGGATAGTTCTTCAGGCTAGGAAAAATCTGCACACCTTTAAAATTGTGTGTTTCCAGTCATGGCAAAGTATTTCTCCCTGGCAGCTGTTTTACAGGGACACGATTGAACGTTAACATTGTATAAGGTGTAAAAAGTCCTAGAAAGTACAAGATGTGACACAAAAGACAAGGGAATTGGTGTTTCTTGCTTACCATCACCAGCTGTGGGAACCAGGCACAGTTCTCTGGTTTCCTGTGAAAAATCAACCCATTTGGTGCTAAATAAACTATTATTTAATTTTTTCTTTTCATTTTGTTGACTATACATCAAAAGTTCTGTCATCGTATTCTCTTTCATAGAAATGATGTACTCGTTTTACTGTTTACTTTTACTAGCAGTATAAAAATAAAAATTGCTTGGAATTGGGCATTGATAAAACGTAAGAACAGATGGTGCGTGACTTGACCTCAAGGTTTTATCCGTTTCCTCGTTGCCTTTAAAAGTGGTGATGAGAGAGTTGATCCTGAAAGTAACACCTTCCATGGTCATCCTGGGGCTGCTTAAACGCAGGCAGACAGTATGCAAGGATTGAGTTTAAATATATTCATTTATAGAATACCAACCAAGAAGATCTTTTCCATTTCTAAAACTGCATTTTTAGGGCTGACTGAGCCGGGAGTGGGTGTAAGTGGAAACTTGGGGATTTAGTTCGCAGGCTTCCAGGTGACTCATGGTGCTGCGAGCAAGAACAAGGGAGCAAGCGCGACCTCACCCTGCAGCTTGATGCTGTCTCTGTAGGCCACCACGGAGGTTTATAGGCAGTTGAATAGGACCTGGAGAAGGAAGAGGTCTTAACATTTAAATAAGAGACTTAGAAGTTATTAAAATGCAGCTTCTTAGGAGAATAGCTGAATCTGAGCAAAGAAAAGAAATGCTCGGTGCATTGGAATGAGGGGTTTCTTCGTAATGCATTTGTCGGAAAGCACCTGGCTCTCAGCTGGAAAGCACCGCTGTAAATACTGAACTTTTCCCCTCCTTGAATTGTTGATGCTTTATGGAAAAGACATCCAGCGCAGGAGAAAAAAAATGTGTATTTCTTGGATATGAAAGAAGCACAAAGTAGCGAGTTTATCTTATATGTGCACACAAATATCATGGCGTACAGTGTATGTAAATGTGATATCTGTTCTGCAGCCTTCCCTGCCGCAGGCTGTTAACTCCTTCCATGGGTCTTGGTTACCATGTACTTTTTGGAAATCCATCCCATTTCTATGGAAACAGGCGGGCTGTCAGGGACATAGAGATGGGAGGGAAGCGGGACGCGCAGCGTGGTTTTGGCAGGCGCAGGGCGTGGATGTTGGTTTGCCCATGGATGCCAGCCCCAAAACGCTTGGAAAGTTTTTGCTCCTAAACCTTTTTGTCACTCAGCGGGTGACAGGAATGAGCCCAGCCCGGTTTTGGTACGGATGTGCCGAGGCGGTGGTGTTCCCCATGGCACGTGTTGCCATGGCACGGGCTTGTCCCGATGGCAGTTGTCCATCCAGGGGCTGCGGCGGTGGCGTTGGGCACAGCGAGCAGCCTGGGCTCTGGTGACTCAGTGACGTGAAAGCTGAGGAAGATTTATGTCAGGGAAGGAAGGTGTCCCAAGGAACAAAAATGTGAGCAGTACTGTTGCTGCAGAAGGACTTGGGTTTTGCTGCTGTTACAGCTCGTAACAGAGGTCATACATAAAGCATATCCTGGGTAAATACTGGAGTAGGAGAAATAAGCTGCTCAACGAGGGGGAAAAATCATGTCACTTTGATTCCCAAGGCAAGGATTTTCTTTTGCCTGGGAGGAGGTTTTAGCCCGTTTTCCGCCTTAACAAAGCAATGGCTTTAAAAAGAAAGCAACGTGATGTTGCAGTTTGTTCCTCTCCAAATTCCCTTGGCAAAGTATTGGCTCTGACATTCCCTGCGATACCTTCAGGTTAGGTTTTGTTAGCTTAGAAATCGCCCTTTCTGCAGTCCCACCCGAAATGCTGGAGACAATTTAAAACACTTTATTGAAATTGCAAGCGACCTGTACGTGATGTCCCCGTGAGGTGTGCTGAAGACCACACTTTGGGGAGGATGGAGCAATGTGGGGGTGCCATCTTCTGATTAGCCTGAGTATCCGAGGCATTTTCAAACACTCCCTGTTCAAAAGCTCTCCCTAAAGCATCATACCCCAAGCCTTCCCCATCTCCAGCACTTCAGATCCTCCCAAAAACAGAGCGGCCAAGCGTACTGAGAGGCATTGCTGGGTCCTCCCTCAGCCGTAGGTGTTGGGACCAGCAATAACAGCCCAGCAGACTGAAAAATAGGCATTTTGCTAAAGAGGTGACTTTTCCCACTTTCCCAGGGGCATCAATGTTTTGGGCTTAGCCCAGCAAACCCCTAGATAACGGGCGGCAAAAGCGGAGCGGTATTACGGCTGTATGAGCTCTCCTGCCTATGCTTTACGGGTCCTAAAATAGATTTCCATGACCTGTTGAAATAAAATCTTTGCTCAGACTGTGCTAGTTAGCATTTGACTTTGGCACAAGGAAAGCAACAGTCACACCTTTTCCAGCTCTGAATTACTCTGGTGGTCACTGGTCCGTGACAGCTGCCCCATGCCGGGGCTTTCCGGGGGCTCCCAGTGGCGTCCTGCCAACCTCGGCTGCAAGGTGGGAGAGTGGGAAGAGCAAACTCTCGCCTGCCTGACATCCCAGAGCGGGCTTTTAAGGCAGGTGTGTTACATGCAGACAAGCTGGTTTTTACCTGCATAGACTTTTGCCTCTGGCCCTGCGGCTTCTCCGCTAACCGGTCTCATGGCTGTGCTGTGCTTCTGCCTGCGAGATGAGAGCCGGGCCCTGCTCCTCTCATTTTCTGTTGCTCATGGACACTCACAAATCCAATTTAATGTTTTTCCTGATTAGTTATGGGGGAGGACAAGCAAATGTCCATAGAGGGCTCCAAAAGGGCACCGCAGGGGCAGGCACTGGGTCTGCTAATTAGAAAGTCTTACATATACACACATACATAAAATTATTGTTATTTCAGCACTCTGAACTCTCTCTTTGCTGTTTATTTTCCAGTATGGTATGGGAAGTAGCACCAAAGCCTCTTTCACCCCCTTTGTGGACACCAGAGTGTATCAGACCTCACCTACTGATGAAGATGAAGATGAGGATGAAGAGTCATCTGCTACTGGTAGGAGGCAATGGGGCCAGTTTGAGAGGGGAGGGCCTCGTGGAAACCAGGTCGTGGAGCCTGAATAATCCCACTGAACCTCTCCTACATTTCACTTACTCGTGTCCAAACATAGCTTGTGTCTGCATCCTTGTGCTCTCCAGTTTCCATCCAACTTCTTCTCCCCCGCCAGTGAAATGCCACCAGAAAGGTCCACGAGAAAACAGGGAACAGCAGAAATCCACCCACCCGTCTGCCTGGGCAGCTGGGAGAAATGTTCCTGGCAGAACTGGGAGGTGGCAGTCGCTCAAAAAAAAGCTGGCAGTTGCTCAGAAGAAATGGAAAATGGGTGGATGTGGGCAGGCAGGCAGCGAATGGCACTGGTCAGCTCAGTAGGCAGGACTAGAGGTCTGAGGACATCACCTGCTGATGGGTTTGGTGGTGGTTCCAACCCACAAGAAAATCCTGATGATCCCTCTTCAAACTAATAGCTCGTAACATAGTGATGACATCAGAAAATAAACCAAGTATTGTCTTCCTATTCCAAAAAAAAACCTGACAGAAGAGGTACATACAATTAATCCATCACACCTCGCTGTTTTGTTGTTTCCTTGCAAGCCCTGTTCACCAGCGAGCTGCTCAGACAGGAGCAGGCCAAGCTAAACGAAGCCCGGAAGATCTCGGTGGTGAATGTCAACCCCACCAACATCCGTCCCCACAGCGACACTCCGGAGATCCGGAAATACAAGAAGCGCTTCAACTCAGAGATACTCTGTGCTGCTTTATGGGGTAAGCTCCTTATCACACCATGCCCTCAGCAAAGCTCTCCAGAGCGTGTGGCTGGCGATGAGACGTGAATGTGTCATCGCAGAACCAAGGCCCTGCCTCTGGTTGTCCCCTTCTCTGTCGTGGGCAGTACTAATGTCCCCGAGTCCCCGTGCTGTAAGAGTGACTCTTCATGTTCGTGGGAAGATTACAGCCTTAGCTGGGATCCGTCACTCTCTCGGTGGTAGCAGAGCCAAGCTCGGGGTGTTGTCCTTGGGAGCAGCCATGGCTCCCAGTGCCCATTGCCCTCTCCTGTTCAGGTGTGAATCTGCTGGTGGGCACAGAAAATGGCCTGATGCTGCTGGATCGAAGCGGACAAGGGAAGGTCTACAACCTGATCAATAGACGGCGATTTCAACAGATGGACGTACTCGAGGGTCTTAACGTTCTCGTGACAATATCAGGTATGCCTCTCGTGCTCTCACTCCATCGTTAACCTTCTTGGCCGTATTCTCGAGTGGTTCCAGCTCAGGCAAAACCTGCCCACCACTGTCAGAGGGAAGCTCCCAGGGGAGGCTGGAGGTGGTTTATTCCAGAATCAAAGGTGTTAGATCTGCAAGAATGCCTCTGAGAGCAATTTGCTCCCATCGCCTGCCAGCTCCACTTCATCTGCAACGCTCCATCCTCCTTTAGCAGGGAAGGGAAGGTGCAGGATACAGGCAGATAGCCCAGCAAGGTGGGTAGTCATGGCTTGAGGGGGTAGCGAGCTCTGCTTTTGGGTCTAGCCAAGGGAGCCATGAACCACGGCTTCAGGGCTCCAGCTCAGACCATGGCTGTGCTCGGGGTGCCCTGAGCATCGTGAGGGCCACGGGCTTGTCACTGGCCCCAGGTTCAGCCGGGAGCTCCGGAGCTCTCAAATCAGGCTCATGGGGTGATTTCTGGCAAAAAACCCCAAAAACTCTGTAGTCTAGTCTCCCAGGAGAGTGCCCAGCATCCTCCCTGCAGAGCAGCCCCGTGAAGCACACGAAGAACGGGGGCAAAGCCTTCTCCTGCTGATACGTGCCCCGCAAAGCTCATGGAGGACAGCAAGAGAAATGCTTATTAGGAAAATTGCTTGATATCATCCTTCTGTTTAACTCTGTGTTGTTCAACACCCCCCCGGGCTCACTCTGCATTCACCGGCAAATTCCTGCTCCCTCCGTTCAGATAGGGCTCTTAAAAAATGCTGCTTCATCACCTACCTTGCTCTGCAGCTCCCCTGTGGTTTTGGGGATACAGCTGTAGGAAGAAGGAATGGAAGATGAATGGGGAGGTAGCGCTCCCCAGGGACCACCAGCCCCTGAGATGGCGCTGAGGACAAGCCCTGGGGACTTACGGAAACCCATGAGCAGGCAGAGTCCCTGGTTTATGGTTTGGGTACTCTCCCACCAGCCTCAGTGCGAGCTGTGTCCTCTCCCTGTAGCAGGGGCTTTGCAGCAGCAGGGAGGTTTATAGCCAGATTGCAGCCATCCAAGAGGCGTGCAGAAATTTGGCAGCCCCTCAGCATTGCAGAGCCCAGCACCGGGCTTGTCGGCAAAAAGCGCTGCCTGTCGCAGACAGAGGAGCTTGTGTCTCAGGTCCAGGGTGAAATGAATGTTGTACGAAGGAGAAGAGAGGGAAGGAAACCTGGTAGTTGAGTGGTAAGAGAGCTGGGGTCACGGCCCCGCTGTGCCTGACTGTCTCTCCATGAACACTGATTAATAGGAAGATAAACATTTCCAGCCTGTGGTGAGAGCCCGGCTCTTCCAGCATCCGCCTGCAGTCTGGGAGGGAGAGGTCTGGGCTCTGCTTTCCACACCTTTTTTCCCAAGCAAAACAAAAACCACAACAACTGAATTACTATTTTCAACTTCATTGTGAAACGAACTTTAATTTTATCGTCTTGTGAGTGAAAATAAGCACTGAAATCTCAAGATTTCCCATGCACACATGCACTGCTCTGAGCGGGAAGTTTCCTTTGCCAACAGGAAAGAAGAACAAGCTGCGCGTGTACTATCTCTCCTGGCTGAGAAACAGGATTTTACACAACGACCCTGAAGTGGAGAAGAAGCAGGGCTGGATCACGGTCGGGGACCTGGAGGGATGCATCCACTACAAAGTCGGTGAGTGGCCTCTTCAGAAAAAAATGTCTGGAGGGATGCATTTTTGTTCTCTAGTCTTAGATCTGACCTGAGAATTTATCTTAAAAGTGTGGGTAGACCACAGCCACAAAGAAATTTCGTATTCATCTATATGTATTAGGCGGACACATTACTAAATGAGAACCAACAGAGAGAGAGCCTGAGAAGCTGTTCCTGGAGATGAGTCGTTCAGTGTTGTTGGAAAGAAAGTGAATGGTTTTAAAATCAGTTTTATTTTTATTTTAGTGAAATATGAAAGAATCAAGTTCTTGGTGATTGCCTTAAAGAATGCTGTAGAGATCTACGCTTGGGCTCCTAAACCATATCACAAGTTTATGGCATTTAAGGTATGTTTATCTTTTAACCAAAATACACTCTGTAATTGTAAATACATGAGATCTCTGTACTATGCAGAGCAGAAAAGCATTTTGCTTACGTGGCTGCGCTCCTCAGGATGCCTGGCATGCGTGGGAGATGGGATACATTCTGGCTGAAGAGATGGGATACATTCTGCTTATGGCTACCAGTTAAGCATTAATATTTGCTTATGCTGGCAGGCTTTACCTGGGAAGCTTGTGGAAAGCTGACCAAATGTCCATGAGTAAAATTGCGTTGGGTTTTTTTGGGAGGGGGAGGTGATTTTGGTTTTTTTTTTTAACTTCTGACTAATTTTTCACATATAGTATGAAAACAGGTTGGCATTATTTTCCATTTTTATTTTGCAACATCCTCTCCCCTTCTGCAATGTGGATTCTGTTTCAAGACAAAGTCCAGGAGAATGACCCACTCTTTCTCTCTCTCTTTTCATCTACCTCAGTTTCCTTCAGTGAGACCTTTCTCCTCTATAACCTGCCAATGGGTATTTTGTACTTAGTACTTTAAAGCACTTTTCATCCTAAGCTCTGTGCAGAGACAAGTCACAAGGGGCAATGCCTTCTGGAGACGTTCATGCTGAGTAATCTCATTTTGTATCCTTCCAGCACAAATGGGCTTATTCAGTATTAGGTCACATTTGCTTTTTCTGAACAAAAGCCAGAATAAATGGACTCAGTGACATGGAGAGCTCAGCAGCATTAAAATAGCCTGGGATCCAGCCTCCCCCGGCTCTGGTGAGGATGCTGGGTAGTGCTCCTGGTGCTGCTTCTCTGGTCTGGGAGGGCTGAACATCTTTTCCTTGCCTTGTAGGCAGGGATCTGTCAGGATGGTGGGAGATACCACCCACTGATTTTCCCTGTCGGGAGTCAGAGTGGTCCTTGCACAGAGTGCCAGGAGCCCTTTTCTCTCTCTGGGGGTGTTTCACCTGCCTGCTGAGGACCTAAGCCATGGAGAGATACTTTGTCCTGGATCGGTCCATGCCAGGGAGCTGGTCCCAGCCTGCATCCAGCAGGTTAGATTGAACAGGGATAAGTAGGTCTTTGCCAGTCTGACTCATTTCAGCTGCCCAAACTGGAGCGGTGAACCCTGCCAAGAGGGGAGGTGGGTGGTCACAGCTCTCTGCAGACTTTGATCTTGTTACCCTGAGCAGCACCGGCACTGGGGGGTCCCCACACGCTGGCTGTACGCACGCTCATGTAAAATTGAGCTGTCACCTTCCTTTAGAGACCAAATCCTCAGGCTGGCCTTGGGCTCCTGGGGGAAAAGAGCTGTGCTTGGCAAGGGTGAGCGCTTATCTGCTGGGATGGCTGGAGCGAGTGGGTAATACCCTCTGAGGCATCTGACATAGGAACAGGGAGACAGGAATATAAATAACCACATATTTAGTAGGAAACACAGTCAAACAAATATGATTTCAAAACCATATCAGGCTGCTGCTATGGGGATTTGTTGGTTTTCTGTGATACTCACTGAAGGGACTATGAAAGTCTTTTGCAGATCTCCAGCACAAGCCATTGCTCGTGGATCTCACTGTAGAAGAGGGTCAGAGACTCAAGGTTATCTTTGGATCACACACTGGTTTCCATGTGATTGATGTAGATTCTGGGAACTCTTACGATATCTACATACCATCTCACGTGAGTACACAAGGGAGTGCTGCTGCCTGACTTAATGCAGGTTACCAGCAAGGTTTGGACGGGCCCTTGGTGGCTCGGAAATGGTGACCAGTCAGATGACATCTTGCCATGGGTATGACATTCTCCGGTGCCATCTTCATTGATACTCACTCACTTAAAGAGGACTTGGAGGTATCACACACTTCATGTTCATTATTCGCACAGGCTATTTCTGTCCTTGTGCCCGAGCAGTCAGGTTTAAGGTTGCCATGTCCCACAGAAAGGAGAATCTCTCCATACACTGCATGGAGCAGTAATGGAGCTCTCTGTAGGGCAAGATGCCATGAAACCTGGTTCTTGGTTGTTGGACAACATAGACCCACCGAAAGCTGGATGCCCAGCGCACTGTCCCGTTGCGCGGTGTCCCAGATGTGCTCACCAAGACTTACTTGTTCCTGCTGAGGCAGTGCAGTTTTTGAGGTGAGGGTTGCAGGATTAGGGTAGCCCAAATCTCAGTAAGCCTGCTGCTCAAAACTCCCAAAGCCCCTGATAGCAAGGGCTCACCACAGGACCTCTCTCAGGTCCATCAGCTATTTCAAGAGAGAACCAGTGCTACAAAAAATACTGTAGATGAGGATTTTCTTGTTGGCTCATTTAAGCTCCATCCATGCTGCTGGCCCGAGCAGCATGAGAAGCTGGTCTAGGAGAAACTGGCTCACTAATCAAATCCAGGAACTGCTGAATCTGATCTGAGCAGCAGAGCCTCCTCTGTGAGAGCTGGCAAGAAGCATAGGGAGAAATACCAGGGCAGTTTGGGATGGTTTTGTTGTCTTAGCTATGGAAAGGCAGATGTGGGTGGAAAGTCACTGTAGCTGCCCTTGGAGCTAGAGACTGATTGCTAAAAAAATGGGAATATTTCCCTAGGGCTACCTGTAAAATTCTGAGTTTATTTGCCTTAATTTGAATAGGAGATGGATCCATCAGTCAGCAGTCACTTATTTGTGTTACAGCCAAGTGTCAGCCATCAGTCTTGGGGGCGTATATGTTGTGATCGCTCTATAATTGCTGAACATGTTTATCCTTGACGTATCAGACAGCTTTGATGGTAGGGTAAACATGACAGTTTATTCCCCTTCAAGCTTATCTCTGAAACCCAATGCCTGTTTGTTGAATTGAGGGAGGGTTTTGTTCTCAGGCTGGTTTGGGGTTTTGTTTTTCTAAGGCTCTGCTCCCTTCTCCCTACCCCTTCCTCCATTCAATGTAATTCTGACTTTTAGGGTTTATTTTAACTGCAGATTCAGGGCAATATTACTCCTCACGCCATTGTCATCCTGCCTAAAACAGACGGGATGGAGATGCTTGTGTGCTATGAGGATGAAGGCGTATATGTGAACACCTATGGGCGGATAACTAAAGATGTGGTGCTCCAGTGGGGAGAAATGCCGACTTCCGTGGGTAGGTCAACCCTTCCTCTTCACCTCCATAAAATACAAATGACAAGTAAGATGAGGAGTCGAGGGTGCTGCGGTGGGGTCATTTGGGCTTTTGTTTATCAAAGGAGATTTCTCTCAGCCGGATAAGAGATGCAATTGCTAAATTTCTACAGTTTGGTCCTGTGCAATAAGAGCAAGTGACTTCTTGAAGATTTGAGCTCTGGTTCATCTTAAGTATAAAGTATAAGATAATATAAGCTGGTGCACTAGTGGGATACTGTGTTGAGTGGAAGAGGGGCTGAGTGCGGAGCTGGGAGCGTTCGGGTTGCTCTTCTGGCTCTGCTGTTGCTCAGCTCCACGACCCATGGAGGCAAGCCACTGCCCGGCTCCTTACCCACAGAAATCAGAAGAAATGATACTTCTTCTGTTTAAATTAGTCAGCAATTTCTGGATGAAGAGTGCTATGTAGAGGCTATTATCCCTGCAGGCACACACCTGGCTGCCTGTGCCTCCGGCAGTTAAGAGCTCTGCCATTGATCTACATAAGCTTTGAATAACAGCTGACGAGAGCTTCTCTGCCTGTTGCATAATATTTAGCTCAACACACGTTGTAACACCTACCAAACACTTCCTTTTGACAGCCTACATTCATTCCAATCAAATAATGGGCTGGGGAGAGAAAGCTATTGAAATCCGGTCAGTGGAGACGGGACATTTGGATGGAGTATTTATGCACAAGCGAGCTCAAAGGTTAAAGTTTCTATGTGAAAGAAATGATAAGGTAAGTCCGCTTCAAAGCCTGTATCCATGCTTTAAGCTACAGCCAGCTACTTTTAGACTTTAAGTCTGGTTTATCTTGAGGTTAATAATTAATCTGAAGGTCCTGTTTAATAAGCAGTGCCCATAAACCTACTCCCAATTAATTCTCTCCAGTGGATGCAGACCTCAGCCTCTGGTGGGAAGATCTGCAAGATCTCTTCCACCTCAAGCTGAGACCTGCGTTGACTTGGCTTGACTTTCTCCCAAGTCTTGCATCTGAACATTAACTATTGAGGCTGCCAAGTGAACTCTGCAAAAGCTAGGAAATGGTACCACTAAGGATGTGTGAGTGACCCTGATTTGAGCTCTGGTGCAGAAACATTTTGATGCATTTTTAGTTTTGTGATCTTAAAACTATTTTCTCCGTGGAGCCCCATCTTCTTCTGTGGATGGCCTTGATAAATAGTGCTCTGGAGGGGCACCAGAGTTGCTTGGGGAATGTGGCTGTCGTGTAGCTGACCTCTGCCGCGGGTGTTGCTGATGGACAAGGGGTGGAGGGAATGAGGGAAGGAGAAATTGCTGGAGGAAAAGGAATATTCGCATGGAAGATGGTTGAATGCCGAGGTCTGTTTCTGCTATTGGTATTTCCTCATCTCACAAGGTTTCACTGAGATAAATCAGGACCATGCAGCAGGAAGTTCTTTCGTAATGAGCACGATCATGAAACACATGAAGAAACTGATTGTTCTGTCCCCAGAGCAGGGTTAATAACATGCAATAAATAAGGTTTGAGGTCACGATCAGTTTATTGAACAGCTGCTCGCTAGTTGAGCATTGCCCTACCTGTTGCTTGGAGTTAGGCTGGAGCTCTGCAGAAAAAAGGTATCCTAACCTTGCAATTGAGTATACCATGGGAAGCTGCCCAAGAAGCTGAATTTAAGTTGCCCAAATACCCCTAGTCTGCTCTTTTCTAACTTTTGAGTACTTGACTCTGCAGGTTTTATACTGTTTTTTTAAAAGGGTTGTTCTTCTGATTTGCTCCTATTGATTTTCTTTCCTTTTCTAAGAAAACTGGAAAAAACTCACCTCAATCTTTCTAAAATACTGGAACCAACTGATCACTGGTGGGTTTGAAATACTAAATACAGATGTTTCTCTTTCTGGAGGAATGGTTAATGATTAAAGTTGTGTAAAGATTGAATAATGTTTGGTTTTAAAAAGGACAGAGGCTTCAGATTGTCCCCTTAAATATTTCCAAATTAACTTTTTTAAGACTTCCATTGGGGTCAAATGCTGGTGGATCCTGACAGAAGCATCAAAAGGTGTATTCTTCATAGAGAGTCCTGATAAGTTTCTGTGCTTTGAGCAGATTGAAGGAAAGTAGTGTTCCTGAGCTTTATTTTCAGAAACAGCTGAAATACTGGGACTAACTTTTCCGAAGAAAACCATTTCAAACTCGCATGCAGGATATTGACTCAAATGGTTAACCTTTAGCAGGATCCAAACCACTGACAGCAGTCTTATTAATATTGCATAATAAATGGTGCCGTGGCTGTAAAATGTGATAAACTTGGTATTTTTAAGGCATTCCAAACCTTGCTGTCTTTGGTAGTGATAGCAAGGGAGATTTTATTACTGTGTTTACTAACAAGTGGTTCGATTTGATCCGAGTCTTGCGTGGGTTAGCTCCAGCCCCTGAGCTCCACAGAAGACTGAGAACCGGGCAATGGGTCTGCATAAAATTTCTGCTGTCAGCTGGAGAACAGGTGCGGGGAGGGAGGTTTAGCCAGAGGAAACCACGGGGTGTAGGGCAGCTCCTGCTTTCCTTGCTCACTGAGACAATTAACAGAGTTTTTCTTATATTAATAAAAATTATTAATAAGGGGGTTTTTGCTTCCAAACAGGTATTTTTTGCATCGGTGAGATCCGGAGGAAGCAGCCAAGTGTTTTTCATGACCCTCAACAGAAACTCCATGATGAACTGGTAACAGAGGAGCACTTGGCAGTCACCGCCATGGCATTATTTCTAATTTAAAGGACATTAAACACGTGGACTAACACTGTAGAGGCAGATGCGGAGGGCCCCGAGGAACTCCGCTCCCCGTGCTCCCCCGGCGCCGTCAGCCCCAGGGTGGGGGCTGCGGGCAGGGATGGACTTTCGCGCTTGGACCCCTCAAGGTCTCCTGATTACGCTGTGTTATAGTGGGTTATGAGTTTTCCTTTTTTTTTTTTTTTTTTTTTTTTTTTAAATTTTACTTTTTCTTTGTCCCCTACTTTGTAAGAATGGGGAAAGAAACAGTGTCAAAAAGTCTGTTTTTAATTCTGTCTGCCTGCTAGCATCAAATATATAGTATGTTGTAAAGTTACCAATTAAATCTGGTGAGAGACAGCACAATAAATGTACCTTTTATCTTTGTGATGAAGGCCATAACCGTATAGCTGGGTAATTTTAGAAATCTTTTGCCTTCACCAACATTTACATGTTGCTTTTGGCAGCAACAGCTTAACGGATTTTTAAAGAAGAGAAAAAAATAATAGTTTTTTTTCCCCTCTTCTGGGAAATGGATTTTAAATGGCTAAACTACTAGCCTTAGACTAATAAAAATCAGCTACCATTTTTGTCAAGTCTGTCAATCCATATTTCTATATGGATCTTCACATAATGGTGTGTCTTGATAGGGACAGAGGTGCCATTTGTTGTTGCTCTGGAGGTGCCTGCCTGCCCCGGGGCTTGGCCGCGGGCGCTGGGACGGGGGATCGGAGGAGGAGAGGTCGGCGGAGCGGTCGGAGGAGCCCCGTGCTCGCCCCCGAGGCGGGATTTGCGGCCGCAGACGGCTCCTGGGATGCTGCGGGCGCTGGACCCTGATGCCGAAGCTGGCGCGAGCTGTGGGCGCTCGTCCCCCCCAAGCCTGGAGCCGGGTGCTGGCGTGCGGAGGCAGCCGGCGCGCGCGGCTGGGGACCACGAAACGAGTTGCCTGTCCCCCGCGTTGCTGGATTGGGCTTGTAAAGAGCTTAAAAAAAATATATATATGTGTGGTTTCTTCGGCCGAGGGTCTGAATCTCTACTCATTTTCCGCCCCCTCCGCTCCCTAGGAATTACCCAACATACAGTGAAAGACAACATCTGTGCCGAACCGTGTGTGTGTGTTTAGTTCAGGTTGAATCGTGTCCCTATAAACTCTGCTCAGTTGATTTCAGTTTTCGGTGCGTATCTGGGGTTTTCTTTCTCAGTAGCTGCAAGCATGGCCGCCTGTGGTGTTGGGGTGTCGCATAACAAGGTCTGTGTTGCTGGTTTTAACCTACCTCGTTTTGGTTGGGGTTTGTTTTTTATTTTGGTTTTTGGTTTTTTGTTTGGGTTTTTTTTTTTTTTTTCCGTTCCGCTGTCGATCACAGCGCTGTTACCTCCAGCGACATATAGAGAGCTTAACTGGCAATCTTGGTGTACTCAGTAACGATGGCTTTATTAAAAAATGATTAAATCAACAGGACTTGGTCAAACTTGAATCTTTATCAAGGGTAAGAGGCGATGCGGGGTGGCGGGGACAGGATGGGCCGCCCTCGCCCGAAGCATCCCGTGGGCAGGGCTGCGCGGCAGCGGTACCCGCGCGGGCAGAGCGTCGCGGTTTGGTACCGGCAGGGATTGCCAGTGGCGGGACTCCCGGCGGGACGCGGCGTCCAGAGGAGCGCAGGCAAGACGCACTTCGCAGGTGCCTTCTTCACCCGCCGGGCATCAGGCACCTTCCCGCTGGTCCGGTGCAGCCTGCCGAGCGCCTGGCGAAGTGCCCTGCAAAGTGTAGGAACGGCCATAAGACCACAATACCGGAATTAAAACCCCACGCAAGTCCCATCACGGACACTGATTGCCACCAGCTCTTCATTGGTTAAAATATAAATAAAATAAAAACCAGGGCTTTCCATTAAGTTGTGTTGCAAACTGATAACTCTTCTTTTTTTTTTTTTTTTTTTTTCACTGCCCCTTGATGTGACAAATACACAGCTTTGGATGGTTTTTTTTCTTTTTGTTGTGAGTTTTTGGGTACAGTGACAAAATGGAAGGGAATCGTTGTGTTTAAACATAAGGTAGTTTGTGAATGTATTTTTTAAAATCTTAGAGTCATTTGAAACAAAAAGCATAAGAAACCAATATTAACAGAGTCTTGTCTACAGGGTGTGTACATGGACATACCATAGAGTAAACGCATTTCTGGTGCCAATAAAACACAAAACTTCAATGTTAAGCCATGCCTTTTATATTTTTATAAATGAAACCTGGGGTGTTAACCGTTAGCAGGTCATGGAGGTAAAGTGGCTTTTCAGGGCTGCGAGTCGCAATGCCCTTTGCCTGGAGGGTCTCAGAAAAGCGGTGGGTTTGGGCAGGATGAGTGCGGGGGGGACAAGGCATGTCCCCTGCGATGCTGCCCGGCAGTGAGCAGCGGCTGAGGGATGTCTCAATGGACCATCACCACCTGAAACCTTCTGCTCTTCTACAAAATCAACCCATGATTATTATAAAGACATGCTTTCCCCTCCAAATATTCCTAGCTTTGAGTTGCTTGTCTTTTGTTGTAAGTGAAATATGCTTGTGGTTGATCAATGCTATCAGAAACTAGTTAATTTTAGTGTTTAAAGAAATAAAACCTGGGGCTCTTTTTAACACCCTGTTTCTGGGAGTTTTTAGCCGGGAAAGGAAACTGTTACTCCTGCAGCTGAGCAGTGCCGCAGGAGGAAAGAGAGAAATAACGTCCATGCATGCAGGAGTCACTTGAGCCCGTTGCAGATTCAATTATTTACAGAGTTGCTGTGAAATATTGCATGAACTTCAGGGACAAGTCGTACCCTCCGTGGTAAATGAAAGAAAAGCCCCGAGAGCTGGCGTGAGGCCGTGCTCAGCTGCGGGGTTACCCCCCCAGCATGCTGCCGACACCGGGGAGATGCTGGCTACCGTTCCCAAGGTAAAGGATGCTCAGAGGTAAGGCTGTAGCAGCTACTCGTGGGAATTGAATGTGTTTTCAAACCTGTTTCGGAACGATTATCAAATGGCATTTTTCTTGTTGCGAGATGGTTTTGGGGTTGATAATATTATGTATTGTGGGGCAGAAAGGGGATGCTTGAGGTGACCCTGGCCCCGGCCCCAGAGCTGGGCTGGTTGCTGGTACAGTTGACATTGCCGTGCTGCGATTCCTTGTCTCGACCTGAGCCCGCGCAGGTCCGTTGCTGCTCGCGCAACAATTTGTGCGGTGACACTACGTAATTGGGGCCAACGTGAGCATCGCATAGGCCAGCAGTGAGCAGCGGCATGGACTGAATCTGCGTGTTCCTGAAGGTGTGGGATGGACCTCCATACCATACCTTGCCTGTGCCCAGGATGATAAGCCACCCGCCTGGGGACACGGCTCCTCTAAGGAGATCCAGCAGAGATGTTCTCAGCAATAAGGATGCAGTTCAAGGCGTAGGATGCCTGTCGCAACCACCGCGCCCCTGTGGCATCTGTTTACTGCCCTGCATACTGCTGCAGAGCTGCCGCTTCCCATCTTAGCTGTCGCGACCTACTGCAGAAGAGGTTTGCTGGATTTGCTTCCCAATTTTTCTTTTCTGGGAGGTGCTGCTGCCCCACCCCCCAGAGCTGGGAGGGTGAGAAGGGCCCCATTAAACTCCCCTGGTTTAATGCCACTAGTTTTTGCTGGCAGGGTACAAGGCCAACAAACCGATATCTTTACAGCTGTGCTGTAAATGCATCAAATTCTCCCTCTCAAATGTGTTTTGTCAGCCTGAAGCCCCTGTCCAGCGGGTGGCCCCAGCACTGCTGCCTGCCCTGGCTGCTGTGCAAATATAGAGAAAAAATGACCATATATCGTGTTCTTTTTGTGCCAGCCTCTGATGTGCCTCATCAGCCTGCTCTTACCTGGAGAGCCACAACCTTATGGTCTGGATCTTCCTTTTTTTTTCCTTTTTGTTTTGGTTTTGGTTTATGTTTTGGCTTTTTCCTTTTTTTTTTAACATCACAGCTGCCTCTGGATGACCCAAAGGCAGTAAAACGGGTGTGCAAATTACCCCAGCCGCAGAGAAAGCCTCACTGTCTTTATGGAGTCTTTAAATTACTTCCGCTGATGTGACAGCATGTTCCGTTGTTCAAAAGCAAAGCCCGACCATAAACTTTAACCCATTGCTTTTATCACATAGCATTAGATTTAGCAACAACGCCAATTATAGTAGACATGGCATACAGTAGGCAATAAGCATGGCAATTCTGCATGACGGTAGCATTATACATAGTTCTTACACTTTATTAATAAGTAACATACTTTGCAATAATGCAAGCACTGTTGTTTGCAAATAATGTAAATTATGCCCATCATGAAACGTTAAGATTCATGCTACAAGGTGCAGTCACCCACAGTTAAGGGGCTGGATGCTGTTCAGGATTCCTGGCATTTACATATTTTGCACACTCTGGCAATGAGAAGCTACAGGAGCAGTTTGGAGCAGCTTCTTGCCAGGAGCCGTGGAGAAAAGCCACAAAACCCTACGGCACTGGCCAAAGCACTAACGGGGGCGCGGCATGTGCTGCTGTCCTGGAAACAGTGGAATTGGTATTTCTACAGTGCTGGGAACAGCAGTGATGCCCTCAGGCTGGGAGTCACCTGGACCCACGGCGGTGCTCAGCCACGCACGTGGAGACCCATGTTTGTCATCTGCATGTTTCACCTCTGCATTACACCACGTTCCCTGAATAACTGTGGGATGAATCTCTCCAGCTGAGTTGCTCTGTTTGCCCTAGCAAGGAAAGCCCTGTGCATACAAGCCACGTGAAGCATACGTGCTCTTGTTACCCTCAGGCATATTCAAAATCACTTGAACGTGGACAACAGAAAGTTCAAACAAGCTCCAGGCTGGCGAAGCTGGGGTCCCAGCAGCAAAGATGAGGATGGCAGGGCTGGCCCTGCAGGGAAGATGCCTGTGGGCCAGCTGCCGTCTCCCCTTTGCCCTTTTGATCTCTGTGCCCTTGGTCAAATCACTTAAGTGCTGCCTGGTGTGGCTCGCCAGCTGTGGGATGGGTCGGTATTGCTCCTGAGGTGTGCTGTGTTGATACCTGCACCCTACGGTCTGCAGTCCCACAACCAGCCGTCAAACATACAAGAGATTAGACAGGCTGATCATTCATCCTGGTGGAGTCGGGCGCGGTGCTCTAGCATGTAGGAGCGTTGTGCTTCATTTTTCCAAGCGAACAGTCAAGGTGTGATGCTCTGACAGCCCCTTTGGGAAGTGACTGCAGTGGGAGGCAGATTTACACACCGACCTTTCCCATCCGTGAGCCTTGGGACCAGCCTTAAGCTGGCCTCTGCTAACTGGCACATCCACATCCAGACCCCCGTTCAGAAAAACAGAGGGGCTTGAATCTGTTAGTGTCACTGGGAGCTAAATACGTGCTTAAACTGCACAGGGACAAGGCTCTGGAGGAGCGTATTACAGCCCAGCTGGCATCAGCTGGGGGCTGTATGCAAGAGGCGAGGCAGCCCTGGGCACCAGCCCGCAGCATCCAGCCCGGCAGGGAGGGTAAGAGGGGCTGGGAAGGGATGGGAGACCCCCAGGATAACTTCATGTCTTTTGCCAGCAGACGTGGCTGAGGGAGGCTGGTGGCCATGAGGCTTCCTGCCTTTGGCATCCAAGGTTTCCATGGAAGTTGCCGGGCTGCTCCCGGGAAGGTGACTGATGCTCACCCACGCCTCCCCACCGCTGCCCCAGGCGCTCCACACCCCGGGAAGCCAGATTAAGGGAGGGTTCTGCTCTGTGAGCAGCGGTGGGGAGGACACAACAGGCTACAAGCCACGGAAAGGTCACCCTGCGCTCTCTGTTCGGTAGGGAGGTGGCCTTTGCCCCTTCAAACTGCCTCTGGTAGGCTGGGAAAGGTAGGGGGGAAGAGCATCATCCTCCCTCGGCCAGGCACCCGCGACGGGATGGGGATCCTGGAAGGGGACGTCGGTCCTGGCCACGAGTTTCACAGTGCCCAAGGGTTTCAGTTTGGGATATTGGGTCAGGGCTCTCCTTTGTTTTCTGATTCAAACTTGAGGCAGCCTGTTAACTGTCTAATCCTGCCAGCCCCTGTGTGGAGGCATTTAACCACAATGCAAAGAAACGGTGCTTGTAAATGCCTGGGTATCCACACACAGCGAGAAAACAAACACGATGGGCAAAGATCTCAGCTGGAAGGACAAATATTGGGGAAAACTTCAAAAAGTTCAGCCTCGGGGCCCTCCCCCTTGCAGCTACACCAGCCCGAGAGGGAACGCAGGTGCTGCGGCTGGACTCAGTGCCTGCGTTAATGCAATGAACTTTTCTCCTCCAGTTAAAGTTTTACTTTACTGGAGGAGACCAGTGCAAAGATTAGTGGTCTCACGCTCATCTTTTTTTTTTTTCTCTCTTCCTCTGTAGAAAGTACATTTTGCGCCCATGTGAAGCCTGGCGGACTGAGAGCATCATCCAATGAGTCGCCGTAACTTGGCTGCTGGACCCATCAGGGGCTTATCTGGAAGGCAATGGCATTAATCACCTCCTCTGCTGATTCAGACTTTGGCGTGTCTGCTACACATGCCACCATCCGCCCTGGCCCTGCAGCTCCTCTCACCATGTCAAGGACGGCAAAGCCCGAGCCCGAGTGAGACCAGCTCAGACCAGCTTTTGCAGATGCGCAAAGTTTATGACTACCGAGTGAGCCAAGCCAACGGACTGCGGTATTTGGCAGCATCAGCAGTATTCGATAGCATCGGCAATATTTGCTGGCATCAGCAATACTTGACAGCGCAGCAATCAGGTGGTGGTGCTGAAGGCTCGGCGTTCATGCCGTTGTGGGTTTTTTAACGAAAACCTATGTTATTTTAATATTCTGGGTAATTTTGCCATGTTATATCTCTATACACACATACAGCCGTCTCCTCTGAATGCTCAGGATGCATACGTACAGGTGTGTAGTAGCATTACAGGGGACTGTGTGCATGCAGGTATTTACGTATGTATATACAGAGAGACCTGTATACATCTGTATTTATATATGTTTGGCTGTGTATGTTATATACACACATAAATATATTTTAAAGCAGGTGCAAAGTGCTATCTAAATAAAACACTCTTAGTCATTTTCTAGCTTCTTTGCTACATATGCTGGAAAGGTTTCTTCTTGCTAATTCAGCAAGAGGTTTGTAATGTAGCACATAAACCCAGCACAGAAGCCAAGAATGGCGTTGAACATCTCAAACTAGGCTGTAGCATGTTCCCACGTCCCTGGTGTTTCACATCGCAGACTGTACAACTGAGGGACAGCCCCAAACCAGCCTTTAAGCTGGATCATTTGAATTTCCCAGGTCCACTCTATGTCTTTGCAAGTCTCCCGTTGTTTCATTTGTCCCCCCAAATACGGGGATTGGTAGCGGCTGCTCTGAGCCGAGCAGTGGCCAAATAACGCATGGAAGGCTTGGGTTTCTCATTAACTCCAGAGTTGACATAGTCCCATCTCTCGGAGCACCAGCCAGTTTTGCTGCCTCCATCCCAGCCCTGCTGTCCCTCCTTCCCTGCCCAAGCTCTCATTTCGCTCCACAGCCCAGGACAGTGACTGCTCCCAGGAGGACAGCGGAGGAGCTGCGGGATGGACAAGAAAAGCAAAATGCAAGCAGAGAAGGTAACCGTGGCTCGGTGGTATTTTTGCACTAGAATTTCTGCAGGAGCCCAGCACTCAGCAATGGCATTTATTGCTTGCCAAGACCAAAACCAACAAAAAAAATCCGCTCCCCTTAATTAATTGCTCTTTGGTGTCTGCATACTGAGTGCAGGGGCAAAGGAGTCAAGGGATTATTTTTTATTTTTAAGAGCTCCATCAGCTCATCGGATATTTTTAACTGTGATGGAAGGAAATAATACTTGAAAAAGCACTGCTGAAAAACACTGTTTTGGTCATTTTTTCCTAGCTGTTCTGCTTCAGCAGTGGTGCTGCCTGTGCGCTGGGGATGGGGCAGGACATGTTGCTGCTGCTGCCTGCGCTGCTGTACCAGGCAGAGCTCCTGCTTGCCGTGAGCACCGGGGCGAGGAGGGGCAGCGCAGCAGGGAGAGCCCGGGCACAGATTGCTCTTCGTGGGGCAACACCATTCTGCCCCGGGGGCCTGATCCTGCCCGCCTCAGGGGCCTTCCCTTCTCCTTTGCAGCCAGCCAGAGTGCCTGTGCTGCTGCAGCAGCATCCCTGGGTGCCACTGTCCTGGGCAGCGGGGCCCCTTGGGACAGGGATGGGGTGCAGCCCCCCAGGTTTGGGCAGGGCTAGGACAGTGGGGTGAGGCTGTTCTCTGCTTCCTCCCCCAGCACCTCACAGGAACGCTGGTCCTCTCCGTCTTCACCGCAGTGTTGGGTTTCTTCCAGTACGGCTATAGCCTAGGTGTCATTAACGCCCCCCAGAAGGTAAGCCGAGCCCCCCAAGCTGTGCACACCCAAGGGACAAGGGCTTCAGGACATCCAGGGCTGGTTTGTCCCTTGCAGAAGCCCTCAGGAGGGCTCTGTCCCTTCCCCAGGCGCTATCTCCCACAGTACAAAGCCCCCACGATAAGGCAGCGGCGTGAGAAAACAGTGAGGACCCCCCGCTGCCACCCCTGCAGTGAAAGGAGCGGGGCTCCACACGTCATGGTGCCGTCCCCACTGCAACACGGTCCCCGTGCCCAGACCGAGGGACGGCACCTCTCCATGGGTGCCGAATCTGGACACCGTGCTTGCCGTCCCCAGAAGGCAGCATTGGATGAGGGGGGATGCTCCGCGCCTGCCCTGGCGGTCCCTCCCCGCTGGGGGTCTGGGTGCTGGGGAGCTGTGGGGGACCCGAAGATTTCACCCTTGTGGAGCCTGTGATGAAAAGCTTTTCCTGGGGCAGAAAAAAACCCAAAACAGGGGTTGGGGGTGGTTATAGCTTTGAGCCGACGGCATTTTTTCTCTTTGCTTATCACAGGTGATAGAAGCCCACTACGGGCGTGTGTTGGGCATTGCCCCCCTGGACAGACATGCCACCAGCACCTCCGGGGAGGATGGCACCATCCCCTTCCCTGGCACGGAGCCCTGGGGCAGCACCGAGGGCACGCTCGTGCCCCCGGCCAACCTCGGTGAGGACCTCGCCACCTCCCCGCACATCCTCACCATGTACTGGTCCCTCTCTGTCTCTGTGTTCGCCGTCGGTGGCGTGGTCTCCTCCTTCACCGTGGGGTGGATCGGCGACCGGCTGGGGAGGTGAGAGGACCTTGTGTGCTGTGACTCGCGTGCCACAGCCCAAACCTTTTTGTTTGATTTTTTCCCCCAGAACTGTTTCCTCCCCGTAGCAATACAGTTTGTGTTATTTTCCCCAATTTAATGAAGAAAACCACTCAAACCTCCAAAATACTGTTCCAACCATCACAGAGGTCTGGCTTATTAAAATTCTCCGTTATAAAACAGACGTTTTATTGCAACTTTTAGCACTTCAGACAAGCAGCTGATGAGCAGCCTTGACTAGCTTCCAAATTCGCCCCTTTCTCTCCATGGCAAAAGGGACAGGAGGGCATCTGAATGGCGTTTGCACAGGATGTATAATATACTTTTAGCTACCCTGATTGCACCTCTGCCCAATATTTTTCAGTGCCTACAATCATTATTTTTTCCCCTGTAGGGCTGATTAAGTCACTTAATAGCTCTGACTGTATGTCGCGATGGCTGCTTTGACTGAGAGGTGCCAGAACAAGCTGTGCTGCTGCTGTCTTGCAGGGTGAAAGCCATGCTGGTGGTGAACGTCCTCTCCATCGCTGGGAACCTCCTCATGGGGCTGGCGAAATTCGGGCCATCTCACATGCTCATCATCGCCGGGAGAGCAGTCACGGGGCTGTACTGCGGTAAGTCCAGGCAGGGTCAAGCACTGCAAACCAGCCCCTTGGTGGGCGCTGGGTGCTCCAGGGATGCAGTTAAGAGTTTCCTATTTTTTTTTTAATCTTTTTTTTAGTTCAGAAGGGGTTTCACAGGTGGGAGTTACCCTCTTCTCCCTATGTCTGTCCTTCTCAATCCAGGATCTTTCCCAGAAGTATTTGGGTTGGCACTACCACAAAATCAGTTTATTTTATGTATCCTAGAAAGGAACGAGTCCCTCCTCTATATCTCAAGGCTCGATCTTGGTGGTGGCTGTTGTAACAGCATGTTATTAGCCATGCTGTTTAACAGGTTCCCTAGACAACAGTACTATGTAGCAGATAGTACAGGAGCACTGTACATAGAGAGGATAAGATCGTAGGCAAATAATATGGAATTACATTAGAATTAGCTTAGAAATAACAGCTCATTATCACGGTTACTGGTGTGCAAATAAAATACTCTGCTCTGAAGGTTCAGGGCAAGTTTTAAGAAAGCTCTCTGCTCTGTGATAACTTCTCCCAGTGGATGATCTCTTCTCCGTGCTGATATGTAGGTGTTCAAGTGTAAAGGCTTCCCATCTCGGGGCTCTGAATCAGGGGATATCCGAGCACCTTTGCAGGATGCGGGTGGTTCCCAGCCAGGCACGAGGGACTTGGTGGGATGTGGGATGCAGCACACGGGCCCCATCCTCCTTTCCCATTTGGGAAGCAGTTTCTGCTGGTTGCTGAGCTGTGGTCTAGAAGAGGTGACACCCGCGTGTGCTTGGTGCAGGGCTCTCCTCCGGACTCGTGCCCATGTACGTCAGCGAGGTCTCTCCCACGGCCCTTCGAGGAGCGCTGGGGACGTTGCACCAGCTTGCTATTGTCACGGGTATCCTCATCAGCCAGGTAAGAAGGAAAGCGCACGAGTCCAGAGAGGGTATTTCAGAGATTAGGGATACCCCAGTGATACGCTGGGCTATCACTCATCATTCCACCCCAAAACTGAGGGAGAGTGGGAAGCAATCTGCTCTAATGGGGTTAAACTCCTACCTTGAGTCAGGGGTGTCCTTAACAAAGATGACTTCTCATGAACTCAAAAGTACTTCTGCAAATAATTTCTCCCCTCCCCTGCAAAGTTTTTGCACGCATCTCATCAGAGTCAGGCTGGATCCTGAACACGAGATCCCTGATATTGAGGTGCTCAAAAATGGCTTCATCAGAGAAGCAGGGAGTCTAACATCCCCACCAGCATTTCCTACCACGGCAGGAGTCCCAGCTACGTGACAGGCTGGCACATAAACGTACCAAGAACCAACACATCCAGAAAAACTTAACATAACACGTCCAGAAAAACTTAACATAACCACAAAGTTCATCTAATCTGACTTAGCCAAAGACTACGGACAGACCATGGGGAAAAAAGCTTGCAAGGTAGGTCCTGCCGGCTTCACTGGCTGTGGGAATACAAAAAATGCTTTGCAAATTGTGGAAGGAAAAAGGTTGCAAGTACTCACAACCCCTCTGGAGCACCTCTTTCAATGCCATAATCACACACTAAAGCAAAGCTCAAGTTAGCCTACTTGCTAAGCCTCACGCTGTGCTGTGGCCCCGGTGCTCAGACTCTGCTGATTAGCGGCTGGGCAGCTGGGGCATCCCACGCTGCGTGGACCTCCATCCAAGCTCTGCACCTTTGTGGAGTTGCTTTGGACACATATGCCCAGAAAAACCCATACCCTAAAAACCCAGGAGACCAAGGTCTGAGGAGAAAACACTTCATTGGCATGCCTGTATTTGCGAAGCTGTTTACGCAGTGGTTCTGGCCAGGCGGAGGTCTCCTGCTGGTGGCACGTCCCAAGGAAGACCGAGTCACCCCGGGGTGGGGAACAGGCTTGCAGAGGTTTGTCCCACAGCACCTGTAAGCCAAAGTCTTGCTCATGACATTTTATGCCATCTGTTCATTCCCTCCTTGTAAATGTGCATCACAACTCAAGAAATCAAATTGCTAGAACTGAGAATTGGTATTTGCTTCTACTTTTCCTCCAGGTTGTTGCTTCGAAATGCCATAGTGGTCAATCGCTTTCTTTTTCTAGAGTGTAAAATAAGCCATTCAAACATGCCTCAATTATTTCAGGTCCTCGGACTAGACTTTCTCCTGGGCAATGACGAGATGTGGCCCCTGCTCCTCGGTCTGTCCGGTGTGGCTGCCCTCCTGCAGTTCTTCCTGCTCTTACTGTGCCCTGAGAGCCCCCGATACCTTTACATCAAACTGGGGAAGGTGGAGGAAGCTAAAAGAAGTAAGACACACATTCTGGGCTTGTCTGGAGTTGGTTTTATACTATATATAGTATTAACCACAGAAGGAAAAGCCCGGCTGAGGGCTCACACGTGTAACTGGGTATAGTTGCTCCATCCCACGCAGCACACCTGCAGGAGGGATTTCGGACACCTGCATATAGTCACTGCCTAAGGCACGCTTGCTTCTGTGTTGCTGCAGGTGGTGTCAGCCTTAGCATGTTACTCCTTTCCATCAGAGAGGTCGCATCTAGCAGATGCCACCCCCAAAAGACCCCATTCAGATGGAAGGGATTTCAACCAGGTCTAAAAATGACATCTTCTGGGGGACAGATGATCTCCCTATCCTTGGTGCTATTCACAACTACACAGCAAATCCACAGCAGTTACTGCAACCGCTTATATGTCTTCCAGCGTGGCCCCCCTTAGCTGGTTGCAGCCGTCTCTACAGGGATTAAGAGCAGTCAGTGGTAGGACACAGCTGAAACTGAGGTGAGAACGCAGGATCGAGTAAAACAGAGTATGTCCACATGCTTGGGGGCAGAGTTACATGCCTGTGCTCTGAGCTGCTGAAGTATAAACTAGCTCTGGACCAGAAACTATTGAGATATGTTTGCATGGGACTAATAAGCATTGCTGAGGGACGAGGCTTGAGTGTGGTGTCTCAGAGCTTTCGCAGAACTAATGTGCTGCTGCCCCTTGCCAAGCAGACAAACCTTTGATCCTTGATGTGCCATAGGAGTCCTCAGAGCAAGAGGACACTACTGTCCATGTGGCTGGCTTCCCCTGAGTTTTGGCTAGAGAGATTCTTGTCCTTACTCTACTCCTTATCTACCACTGAAAAGAAAATGTCGATCTTTTTTTTTCTTAAGGTTTGAAAAGGCTCAGAGGAAACTGTGACCCAATGAAAGAGATTGCTGAGATGGAAAAGGAAAAGCAAGAAGCTGCTAGTGAAAAGAAAGTCTCCATAAGGCAGCTTTTCACCTCTTCGAAGTATAGGCAGGCTGTCATCGTGGCGCTGATGGTGCAGATATCTCAGCAGTTCTCAGGAATCAACGCAGTGAGTCTCCCAAAAACGTTTGCCTTTAAAGAAATCCACGCTGAGCATGAAAAGGCAATGCTGGCTCCGTCCAAGCCGTGTAGGGGTGAAGAGAAGGCTTTCCCACGACTGCAGTAGGCTCCTCGGCCACCACCATCGGTGTTGAAGGTGGACCTCGCTGCCGAGCCAGGCTGCAGGAAGGCAGGAGGGGAGGAGGGTGTGAGGGAGTTCAGCATGAAACCAGCTGGCACGACAAGTCCACACTGAGCTCGCCTGTGACCCTCCTCAAACCTGAGTTCGTCAGCAGTTTGCTCTCTTTAATGACTACCTGCTCAGCCCAGGAACCACATAATCACCATCTTTTAGCTATTTTTAGCTAAACAGTTTTTGCAGCACCTCCTGGGATACCAAAAATGACCATTTGATATCTAGAAGCATGGAGCCTCCTTTTCAAAATTGGCTAAGACTCAAATTTTTGAAAGTCTGGTGGCAACTTTACAAAGGTTGAGGCATCTGTTCCACCGGCTTTCAAAACTCTAAGAGCATTTCCACATCGCAAGGCTGAGCAGCATGCAGGGATGCCCAGCCTCACAGGGCTGAGCCGGGGGGATGAGCGGCCCCACAGAGCCTGGCTGCCCCAGCTCGATGCTGTGCCCAGCCCTATCCACCAGCCATGGGGTCAGCCACCCGTTTACCTCCTGCCCTTAACTTCCACGAGAGAGGAATCAGTTTATTCTTTGAGAGAAGGGAGAAACTGGAGTCATTCCAATGTAGCGAGAATATTTTAAAATTCATTTAAAACTCAGTCATATTAAGGTATTTGTCTCCAGCACTCAGTGCTGGTGATCTGGCTTTCGAGATTAAACATGGGACTACACGGAAGAAAACAGTTTTAAATGTGCAAATGCAATAGCTCAGGAGGAGAATTGCAACGGGATTTTTAACTCCCCCAGGCTCCTTTGAAAGTTTCAGCTTTAATTATTATAACAAGCCATTAAAAAGTTGAAAAACTAATCAGAATTAAATTACTTCACATCTCAGCCAAGCAAGAGCAACTCTTCCCTCAAGAGAACAAAAAGTTCCACCGGCCCTGTTGCCTAATCCTTCGTCTTAATGTATTTTGATAGATCTTTTACTACTCTACAAACATTTTTGAGAGAGCTGGAGTTGACCAACCAGTTTACGCAACCATTGGCGTTGGAGTGGTGAACACAGTCTTCACAGTTATCTCTGTAAGTAAATATTTCTGTCCACCCAGACTACAAAAACAAGTAAGCTACAATGTGGCTTTGAAACATGATTTTATCCTAGAGCTGGGGCAGACCCTGCGCACCTTACTCACGGGAAAAATCATTCCCTGGGCAAGTCTCGTGGGAAAGACTTCAAATAAGTCTTTCTCATTTGAAAAATCAAGCCTTGAAATACAACCCGTTGCTATCCAACAGCATTGCTAAATGCCTCATGACTGAAAACTGCCTCACCGTGTTCAGGGAAGCTCTGGTAGCTCAGCATTTTCTCAAAAATCAAAGTTGCCTTCGAGACTGAAATTCTGCAGGTCCTGTTCCCCTGGGGGAGCAGGCAGGGGATGGGGATTGCGATGGGGAAGCCAGCAGCTCACAATCTCCCTCTTACCTCTTATCTTTCAAATTGTTTTCCGTATGTACCTAGCACCTGCACGAGTGATATCCAAAGGCTACTGCACAGTAATAAAAGTAATCTAGCACCTATCCTCATCGTATCTACGCAGTGCTCTGTAGCAATAAAAGGATGGCTCCGTTTTCACAGCCTTTCCCTCCATTTGTCTCTCTCCTGAGAGTATTAACACAGTTCCAATCAGCAGGCAATTATTTTTTTTAATGTGGCCATTAATGTAAGAAGATCAGGAAACGCCAAGCCCATTTCCCTCACATCTCTAGAGAGACTTAGAGAGCAAAGGACTTTTACCCACCATGAAGCAGGACTAGCAAGGTAGAAATACACAGCTCTAAGAGATCTCAGTCCAGCATGCATGAGACAGGAGGTCTTGGGGTGAACCTGCTTTAGAGGAAGTCCATCACAGATCCCATACAGAGGAGAAACGGTGATTTTTTTTTGTGAAACGAGGCACAGAGGTGTGCGGCTGGAAGAGGCCTTTCTCCAGCTTGGAGGGTCTCTTGCAGTTCAATCTCTGTCCCAGGACTGTGGTACTTGCAGCCTGGGGCATTTGCTCTTTGCTTCTTTTGGCCATGAGCGCTTAAAAATTACCTGCATCTGTCAATAAATGACAGACCCCGATCAAAAGGCAGAAGCACTGACAGCCGGGTGGACCTTGGCAAGGGGAGAAGGGAGCACAGAGGCTCACCCTCTGCAACTTCATGAGTTAGCAGGATGAACTACCTCCAGCAAAACAGATGGTGTCCTGGAAGCATAAATCATTTGCTGTAATGGCAGGCAAGGTTGAGCTGATGGCCAAAGGGGTCCTTTCAAGCAGATGGGAAGCAGCAGGCAGCCTCAGAGGCTAGTGCATGGTATCTTTGGGCAGGCCAGATGCCCCGTCTTCTGGAGTTACCTACATCTCCCCACGGGGTGAAGTGATTAGTACAGACATAGATGTTGAACGTTGGGTGAGATGACTGGAGTCCACCAAGAGGAGTTGAGGAGGAGCAAGCTAAGCCTTGGGGCTACGAGGGAAACAAAAGGAATCTGGGAGCCATTGAAGGAAAAATCCTGGCCCCAGCTGCTACACAATTATCCCTGTCCTAGAACAGGTAAGGTGCAATGGCCTGTGATGTGACTTGAATCATGCTACATTTTGAAGGCTACTTCCAAATTAATGCAGACCTAGTAAGTTTATTCTTCCTGAAAAAAAAGAGAGAGAAAAAAACTCCAGAGTCAGCAATACATGTGTAGGAGTGGTGGGAAGTCCTGAGAGCTTGGAAATGCATGACCTCTGAGTATACGTGGGTTTGCCTTGCCCTTGGCAGGGCAACTGTTCAGTCTGGCTCCCTGACAGCCACCAGCAGAGTTTCTGACACTTGGACTTCTGGCACGTAAGTCTCTACCACGAGAGCTAAAAGGGCAGGAGCACAGTGTTGTAGTGGTAACAGGCTGCTCATTGCTGATGGACCTGATCGCACCTCCTGAGAGCGGTGGTGCTGGAGACTGAGCTGCTGCACGTGTTTCTACAGGTCTTTCTGGTGGAGAAGGCGGGCAGGCGGTCCCTGTTCCTGGCTGGTTTGATGGGCATGTTAATAAGCGCCGTGGCCATGACAGTTGGACTTGCACTCCTGGTAAGGATTTCTCTCCATTTTTTCTCCATGGTTTGCAAACAAGAGAAGACAAACCACCCTTTAAAGTCAATGTTTTGCATTTTCATCTCAAAGAAGTTCAGAAAACATTTGTCTTTAGAAGGGACAGCTCAAAGTGGCCATAGCTGGAGCCATCTCTGGTTACAGCAGTGCCTGAGGACGTTGCGCTCTTTGGCCCCTGAGATAACCCAATGCTGCTAGAAAGGACGTGTGTCCCCTGTCCCCTCCCTGAGCCCGCTGACAACCTCAGCTCCTTACACAGCAGCTGCGCTATTCCCACAGCATAATACCAATGCTAAGAAAACCCAGGGCAATCTCCATGGGCAAGCACTGTGTGCCCTAAACCCTCAACCTGCATCTCCCTGGCTTGGTGCAGGGATGCTAGACTAGCATCTTGTCATAGAAAAAGGGACAAATTATTCTTCCCAACATCCAGGAGAGGGGCCAGGCTGTGAGACAGGGGGCAGAACAGGCAGAGGATGGAGCCAGCCTCCACCAAAGTCGGTCCAAACCACCGGTGCAAGCTCCTGTCAAGACGTAAAACCAAATAAGGGGTGGCCTCCTTTACTGAACACCCTGGTTATTGAAGACAACACCATTTTGCCTCTTCCTGGCCATGGTGCAGGCAAGGAGAAGGCTCGGAGGTACAGCTGAGCTGATAGCTGTGAGCTCCAACATCCCTCTGCAAGCAGCAACACTTGGCACCACATGCCCAGCCAGCACCTGGCACAAGAGTTCAGAGCTCTAATTACGCATGTCCAGTCCCCACTTGTCTGAATAGAAAGAAATTTCTGAAAAAGAAGGCTAATTAAAATAATTAGTGATAATTAATGAGAGTCATGTTGGGACTGTAACACCGAGCACACCCTCTTGCAGAGCCAGTTTGCCTGGATGAGCTATGTCAGCATGGTCGCAATCTTCCTCTTCGTCATCTTCTTTGAAGTTGGGCCTGGGCCCATCCCCTGGTTTATCGTAGCCGAATTGTTCAGCCAAGGCCCACGCCCCGCCGCCATCGCCATCGCCAGCTTCTGCAACTGGGCCTGCAACTTCATCGTGGGAATGTGTTTCCAGTACATAGCGGTAAGAAATTCCTCTAAAACCATACAAATAAAGGATTGGCACAACCCCACTGCTGGGCTCCCAAAGCAGCCCGGCGGGACGTGCACGTGCCTCCCAGATCTCCATCTCCAAGCCCTGCAGGGCACCCCAGCCACCCAAGGTAGGAAGGGGGAGACATCCCTGCGTTGCTGATGGTGGTCTCCCCTGTTCTCACTTCCCCCACGGCAGGATCTGTGCGGACCGTACGTGTTTGTGATCTTCGCGGCTCTGCTTCTAGTCTTCTTTCTGTTTGCGTACTTCAAAGTACCGGAGACAAAAGGAAAGTCCTTTGAGGAGATCGCAGCTGCGTTCCGCCGCAAGAAGCTCCCAGCCAAAGCCATGACTGAGCTGGAAGACCTGCGAGGCAGCGAGGAGGCATAGACATTGCCACACACCCAGCAAGGAGGGACTGAGCATAGACCTCCTTCATGTACCGCAGGAAGAATGTTGGGCAAAAGTCTTATTTCACAAAAACCTTGCAGCTGGCAGACCAGGAGAACCCATCGGTCGGGTGCCTTCTGGCTGCTGCGGCTCACACCTCCAAGCCGCAGGTGCTAACCTGGTGTTTTACTCTGAAATACTCGTACAACTGGGCTGCAGGAAGAGCCAGGGAAGGGACGGGAGGAATATGTTACGCGTGTGTCTCCATGCCTCACTGGAAGAGCCCGGTGGGACGATGATCTTATTAGTTGGCAAAGCATTACATAGAGCAGGGTCATCACTCAGCTGGAATGAAGGAAAGAGGGGTTGGCTGATGCTGTAGCCTCATGTTTTCACCTTTTTGTCCCATGCTTGCTGATTCCTTCAGCTGAGAGATCTCATGCCTTGAGAGACCAACTGCTAATGCAGTTGTGCCACCAGCACACAGCACTGATCACCCGAGGTGCTAAGGAAAACAGACTGAGCAAACTCCCCCTTACTCTTGCCTGTGCAGAGGAAGAAGGTGGATCCCACCTGAATCGGTTGGGATGCACCTCGCTTGCTTTGCTATCCATGCATTATGCAAATACTGTCCAATCTCATAGGGATTTCTCAAGTCACAATATTTTTAAGGAGAATCTTAGAAACTCTGGCTGGGCTGATGTGCATTTTTTTTTTTCTTTTGTTTCAGCCAGACTATTTACCTCCTCTTTCCTCCTAGGAAGCCTTTCCTCCCTCCTTTATCCCTGCTGCAGCACAAGACACGGCACATCATTGACCACACTATGGGCCCGGGCACTCCTGGCCCCCAGGTCAGCAGACTCAAGTCCTGCTGCCATCCCTCCCATGGTGCGACCATCGCCAGGTCACCTCCCCTCGCTGCTCCTCCTTCCCCACCCTCTGCATCTGCCTTCCCTTCCTTTTATACCATGCTTAGACCCACAGGCTCCAGCTTCAGCCACAGCCTCGGGCTTCCCGTACCGTAACAATTAATGATAACCCAAAGGGTATTGCAGCGTTAACTGGAAGGTGCCCCACTGATCTGACCCTCACTTTGCACCACTTAAGGTTTTGCTGTCTGGATGTGCTTCAGCCAAGATAGTGTGCAAGCAGGAGGTTGTGTTGTTTCTATAGCCTCATTTGTGCTCATTTTGCTTCTTTATGAGATACTTTTATGTGACAAAATCAAACTGCAAGGATTTTTCTTCCTTTTTTTGGGGGGGATATGTTGGAATCATTGTAAAAGCCTGCTCTCTGTTTGCTTGACTTTTAAGATTTGCATGTTCCTTGTTGTGATACCAGGTTACTTTCTAGCAAGTTTCTCAGGATAGAAACCCATTATTTATTTAGAGATGAAACACCAGCATTGCTCGGTCACTGCGAGCTCATTGCGACTGCCAGTGAAGCAGTGACCATCACGTAACAGAGGATCAAGTATAATGAAAAGCATGAGACTAGATGGGCCAAGGAGGATCATAGGCGGCTGCTGTGGGTTTGGTTTTAGGGAAGGTTCATGCTCCTTTCCATGTGCCTGAACTTCTTTCCTTTGTAGACTTTACTCTCTTGGTATTAAGACCCTAAAGCAAATTCTGGTCCCTTCCAAGCGACAGGAAGCATAGCCACGAGGTCCACTGGGACCAGTGTCTGGCCCCAGTATGTGCACTGAAGCAGTAAGATTGCACCAAAGGCTTTCCTGGAGTGACTGCTGGGATTTAACTGGAGGAGAACTGGGTCAATGCTGTCATGTGCTACAGCGGTGGGGGACCTGGGACTGACATGGGGCATGCAGGGCACGCAGGAACCAGGGCCCAGGCTGCGGCGCACAGAAGAGAGCAGCAGAGCTGCGGCGCAGGCTCTGGGTCGAACCGCCAGTCTGTGTGCTGCGAACAGGTCTCCCCCGGTGAGACTAGCTGAGACGGCAGGCTCAGAAGCTCTCCGTGGTATCTCCTGCAGTTAGTTAACATGATGATGGATTGTCTGAATGTAAAAAAAAGAAAAAAAAAGAGATGGGTTCTCGCTTTCAGCAATGTTATCTATGTCTGTTACATAAAAGTGACAAAGAACAACATCTACAGCATGTGTTGGCTTGTGCTGTTGGGTTTTTTTTTCCCTCTGTACATCTCAGACATATGTCCAACTCCAGATGGGAGGTATTTTCCTGGCAGGACACATTTGCTCCATGGGTGGTAATTGCTGTGCAAGCCCTCAGCTAAATCGCTTTGAAATGGATGGTCCAGAGGTGAGACTGCAGGGTTGTGAGGCAGCCCTGGAGCTGGTGGGAGCTGGCTCTGCATCGGGATGAACCCTCACTGGAGGTGTGCCGGTGTCTAACCCCAGCCATCCCCACCGCCCACCTGTAAAAGCCCACTGTAAAGCACACCTCTGCTTGCATGGACACTGGTGCAGCTTAAAACGTGGTGCTGGGGCCTCTCTAGGCATGATAGGCAAGAGGAGCATTTGGGGAGAGATGGGTTTCAAAGCAGATTTGCCCCTGCTCTGAGGGCAGAGCCAGGCTGGGTTTCCTCCAGGAATGGGAGGATGGGGCAGCAGAGGCAGGGTGGCAGGGAGGGTGCTGGCACTGGGGTCCCGGATGTCCCCGCTCGGTCCTTGTGAGCCAGCCATTCCGTATAAACAGAACAGCTTGAGCTATAGCCGCACAATGGCTGTACAGGTGGTTTAACACAGGAAAGGCTGTCCAAAACTGCTTCGCTAAACTTCTGCTAAGCTTTGTCCTAATGCCTGAGAGGCATGAGTCACTGACACTGTCAGTAACTCAGCAGTGAGGGGTCATTTATTTAGCAATGCTCTGAGCAGCCAGTCTTTTCCTGTGTGTTACTAAGTGAATGACAATAGAAAGCCTGATCCGATTACTGTAGTGCAGCACATACGCTAGTTTAACAAAGCCCACAACATGAACATTACCCACAGCTATATCCCTGAACTTCCCAGAAGACCTGCCTGGGGATTCAGAGGCACTTAAGTGAAATCCATCAGACAGGTTGTGCTTCCTTCCAGCAGCTGCTGCGCATAAGGGAAGTCAGCCTTCTCCTTCCAGGTTGGGACCTCCCACTGGGGACCCTCTCTGACCTTCTCGGGCCACAATCGGACAACGTGCCTTCATACATTTTACTATTATAATTTCATTTATTTGTATATTCCCCTGGAAAGGATGCTTTGCTCATCCTGGGATGTTTCAAATCAATTCTGCTAACGGTTGCAGTGGGGCGGGCTGCAGCCTGGGACAGGATGTGCGGAGCTCGGCGCTGCTAAAGGCTGCAGCAACCCCTGTCCTCACCAGGGCTGCGGTGGAAGGATGAAGCTGAGACGCTGGCCTGAACTATCGCAAGCACACTTTTACTACATACCACGATGCAGGAAGGGGTCATACAAGTTGGTTACATCTGCAGATGTGTTTACTTGTGTCTTGTCGCATCAGGCTGGTAATTAGGACTGTACCCTTTATCTGTCCTTCCTACATGCAAGTTCCAGTTAAAACTTGTTCTTGAGACACAGCTTGTTGAATCATTATTTTTATCTCTCAGCGTTACAGTTTTACTAAGTTGCTAATCATTAAGGAAATTTAAAAGACTGAGTCGTACTTATTAGCTAAATGGTCGTTGCACTTTAGTTAACATGCGAAATATGTTCTCATACTGTGGTTGGCTAATAATGCAATGTAATTAATAATCCCTAAGAAAGCACCTTGTCAGCAAGAGCTTTGACAGTGTTTTCCTAATGTGCCGAGATGACAGCCATTAAGACTTTTCTGTTGTGTCAGATAAATGGCTAACGATATCTAGTTTCCCACTCTCTAGGCATAATTTTAAAATTAGTTTGACTTCCCTAATTCAATAAACTCGGGACATTTGGCCCCATTAACACTTTCCACACTAATTTATCACAGATTTTTCTGCCTCACTTCAACTTGTTTTTCATCACTGAGAAGCGCTACCCTCCATCTCCCAAGCCAAAGAGCTGATGAGGATGAAGCTGAACCAAGTACTACATCTGCAGGGGCCAAGTCTTTGAGGTACAATGCATTTTCCAAGGTGCTCAATGTCCTTCTCTCTCACTGAAATCTGTGGGACCCGAGGAACAAGGCAGGACATCAGGTCTGGATCCAGCAGCACATGTAAGCATGAGATTTAATTTAAGGTAACGGAGCCTATGCTCAAGTGTTTCACTAAATGCTGAAGCAACACTGGCAAATTTTACCCAGAGGCACAGCCTGAATATCTGTGCTGAAAGGGAAGGAATCTCTTCCCCAGCAGGGTGGCAATAACTGCAGATCAGCGGTCCTTAAATTTTACAGGCTGTAGATACAACTGGAGACCCGAGGCTTGGGCAGTCCTTTGTGGTTTTGCCCCCCTGCATTCTGTTCAGGGGAGAGCGTGGCTCTCGTGACTACAAAAAGCATCAGGGCCTGCCCTGGTCATGAGTGGGCTATCACTGGTTTAGTACTGTTGCAGCCCCAGGAGGAGGGAACAGCCAGAGTTACTATGTGCTTTCCCTCTTCCTAGTGGGAGTCACAGGTGGTTTCCACTAGCTCAATGTCACTGCACTGTCACCACTTGCCTCTGATCTCCAGCGTGTGCCCAGGGTAATTCCCTGGGTAATTCAGACAGTGCGGCTGTCTCCGCACACCTCATCCAACCACGTTTGTCTGGCTGGGCGGTTGTGTGGACCACCGGAGAGGTAAGGGTGACCACAGAGCAGGCAGAGGCACTACTGCAGTAGTTTTGAAGCGTCCCAGGGCATGCAGCCCCTAATAACTGTAGGAACCATCCAGCATCCCAGAATCCCATTCTCGAGGCCGATGCAAATGCAAGGTGAGTCACCAGCACTGCACTCAGTCTTCGTAGGAAGCAGAAGGTGAACAGCAGGATTAAAGCAGTGCCTGGAGCAGAGCCAGGTGCCTATGGCAAGGTTGCTGCAGAGGCTCTTTAATCCATTTCACGCTACACAGAGAGATTGTACGTAGGAGCTCGGAGGGCTTGCTGAGCACGGCACTGTCCTGTGCAGGTGGGGATCATCGGTCCCCAGCCTATCATCTCATTTCCTCCTGCTTGAGGCTGCACCCAGAAGCCAGTGTGAACCCTCACCCCCAGCAGTCAGGACACGTCGGTGGGATCCCAGGTAAGCCAGCTCAGCAGTTGAAACAGAGACGCTTGCTCAAGTTGGAATAGGGTTGTTTACACTGCTTTGCTCATGACCCGTTATTTCTAATCTTGTGACCTGAACCAAGTGTTGCTGAATGAGCCTCCCTCTACTTTCCCGTGGTGCTCACCCAGCGTTGAGGGGAGCAGGGCTCAGTAAACGGCTCACCGCTGCTCTGTGACAGCCCTCTCTCAGCCAGGCTGCAGGGCTTTCCTCCCTCACCCTCTTCCGTCCTGCGAGCGCCCAGGCCACCACCACTGGATGTCCCAGGACACTGCTGCCTTCCTTGATGCTCCCCGGAAAGAATTCTCCCAGAAGCCAGCGATGCACCAGGCAAGCAGCCAGAGTGAGGAGGCAGCGTAAGCTAGGCTGCACCCACAGCTCATGTTGGTGTAAACACCACCTCCTGCGTTCTGGTGGGTTTGCTGGAAACAAGGTGGGATGTTTACTCCGGTGCTGGCTGAAACGCAGAAGAGGTGTTTTAGGGCGTCAGATATTTCTCCGGAACATAACTGAGAACAGATACAGCTCGCTCACTTTAAACCTTCCGAAAGTTTTCTAACTCCGATCATTTCTGCAAAGTAATTCATATAAAAACTTAGATAGCAGAACCAAAGCTTGGTAACTTACTGAGTCTACTCGAAAGAAAAGATGTGTGTGTGATCCAGCTGTGCAACACTCTACACACACATGCACAAAAGGAAATACATTTAAACATGAAAGGCCGTGGTATTTACAAATATGCTTTGAAATCGAATTGCTATTGTTGTGTAGAAAAGTGGGATAATCACATTAGTACTATCAAGAAACACATTTTAGAAAATGAACGTCGATCCAGACAAAGGAACGATGCCTGCAAGCAATGACAGAGCAGATTTCCAATTTTTTTTATTGAATCTCTGATAAAGGCTGCCTTGGAATATTTGTTTTGTGTCTCAAAAATAAGTATCATCTACAGCTGCACTTCAACAAAAGAACTTGGTTTAGCACAGAAGATCACTCAAGTCACCCAAAATGAATCTGTTAATTGTGGAAAATCAACCAAGTTTATAATATGATACTTGAGAAAAGAAATGATCATTACTGCTTAGCCCCAGGCTGCCCTGGTTTGGGCTCAGAACAGTTGGCAGTTCTCTCACAAAGTATTTTACTAAAACAAAAGAAGCCCTAGAGCATGTGCAACTAGTCATACACTTGCAGGTAAACAAACACACGCTGCACATGTAAAAACACTTAACGGAATGCCCCAGACTCTGCTTATCAACTGACACAGAAGAAAAATGGGCAGTTCCCCAGGGTAATGCGTACCATCTATAGAGTGGGTTGGGTGAGGCAGCATCCACCGAAAACCCCGGTAACAGAGGAGAGCCATCGTCTCGACCTGCTGGAGCATTATAAAGGGGCCCCATGTAAATGAAAGCCAAACCTATCTCCCTGGGGACATGCTGTACAATTTGGAGTGGGATCTATGCAACCAAGGGCAGGACCACAGGCAAACAGATCACACAGATTAACATTAATTAAATAAAAGATCCCTTAGAAACCATGTAAAAATGTGACTTTAAAACTGGCTCCTGTAGCCACCCCAGACGATAAACTCAGGATCTTGGGGCAGAAAACGTCGGACAGCACACTGCAGCCCACGGTGCTGATGGCAGAGGCCAGCTCTGACAATGCTGCCGCACGTGCCTCTGGATTTCTGCGTTTTTCTGTTTGATGTTTAAAGTAGGTGATCGCGTGGCACCGGGCAGGGCCCCATCCACTGGCAGCTGCACGGAATGGTCTTGAGGCGAATTCAGTCAAACAGCTGAAGGTATTAGGGCACCTGGCTTGTAGAGTTTTAACAAAAAGAACCATTTGGCCTCATTTTGCTGGGGATCCAGCTGTCTGGCCCGTTGGCTGCGTTCATCGCCACACAGCTCTCCACAGGAAGCGCAGGGGATGGATGCCGGCGGCTAACGAGGGCTGCGCCATTAGCGTTGCGGGTAAGGGGTAGGGCACGGAGCCATCCGAGTCTCATGTCTGTTAATGAACACAAGCTTTCACCATGGCTTCTCGGCAGTTTCAGGCCCTTCTGACTGATTACCGTGTGCTTGCAAAACCCTCTTGTGATTATTCTCAAAGGGGAAACATGAAGCGGACAAATGAGCTTTGTGCTGACAGCTGACCACATCTCACGAGGGAGCCTCATCCCGCCCGGCCCTGGGAACACCCATTTCGTCTCCAATTCGTTGAAAAACCTGGTTTTCTCGCCGGGAAGCCACCTGACCGCCCTCCCGAGGAAGCGGCCGCCGCAGACGCCCCAGCG
>WAAD01003550.1:80791-132932 GCA_013389945.1 Fregata magnificens | reverse complement strand
CATGGTGGTGTTGGGTTGATGGTTGGACTTGATGATCTTAGAGGTCTTTTCCAACCTTAATGATTCTATGATTCTATGATTGCCTGCGATGGCAGGTCCTCCACGGAGGGCGCTGGGGCTGCCCCAGGCATCCTGGCAGGGTAACCCAGAGGGGCACGGTGTCGGCACCAGCTTCGGAGCGGCTCGGGGCTGCGGGGCTCGGCAGGGACTTGTGTAAGCACCATCCTCTTTCAGCATCTAAATCCACCAGGCACATCCTGCGGCTAGCCTCCGGATCACTGCCCATCTGTCCCGCGGACACACAAATGTCTAAATTCTCATGGCACGTACTTTTTTGGCAGGATGCTGGCATAGAACCACTTTTAGGCTTGCCTTGGCACTGTGGCTGCTATTTGAATCATAACTCACGCTAAAGCTGCTGCTCGAGAGAAAGGTTTTTGCAGAGCACAAACCATAGGTGGGAGGAGTGGCCAGGGAATAACTGGGCCAAGTGGCTAAAACATGCCCCAAGCGCCCTTCAAGCAGGACCCTATAAAGCCATCACGGAGGGGGGTTGAGGGGTGGGGGGGGTTGTTTCCAAGTTTCCGGGCCTGGAAACTGCCCTTAGCAGCTTTTTGTACCTGAATCCCTTTGCTCTGGGGACTAATAAACTCACAAAGTACCAAACAGCCACCAGCTGGGAAAGATTTTCCATTGCTATCCATCCATGCTGGATTTAAATGAGCAATTAAGAGAGAAATGCTTCAATATTCTATTAACAGATCTTTGTTTATTAAGTAGTTTAACTTGGCAAAACAGTTCAAACACCCCCTCCCCACAACAGCAAGTATTAAGCATGATTTAAGTCTCAGTTTTGTTATAATGTTCTTGCCACGAGGTTAGGGTTTTGGTAGGGATTTTAAATGGGAATGTGGGACATCGGGCATTTTTTTCAGCAGCCCATCACCCACACAGTGGCACCGATGTTCCCCGTGCACGGACGGGATGCTCTGAGGCCAACCTCCCGGTGCCAAAGGCAACAAAGGCACCAGCATCTTCTTAATCACTGGACCATGGGGCAGGGAGAAGAAAGAGAGCACTGAATAATAAATACACTAAGGTGCACAAACAGCAGAATTGAAAGCAAATAACTAAAATGCTTCGGTTTGATGCAGAAGGGCAAGATGCTGCTGGGTGCAGAGCTGCTGCCGGCTCCGGAGGAGGAGCTCCCAGCTGCCCCCTGCTCCTCGGCCAGGACAAATGAGGGATAAGGGGGTGTTCAGCCATCCCTGTTCCCAACTCAGTAACATTTTCCAGCAAAACTGCATTCATCAGTCCTCCTCCTTCCAACTCATTTAGAAAATATTTACACTGTTGGAAGATAACGGCCCTGAGATAAGGGTAGTTTTGCTGGCACAGCGGGCTGGGAGCTGTAAAGCTTCCACGCTTCTCCCCAGCAGCTGTTTCAGGGCTCTTTCTCCTGCCCCAGCCTGAGATGCTGAGACCCCCGGGGCAGGGTAAAGACCCTCCCCATGGCACCCGGCTGCGACGGGGCACGGCGTGGGGCTGGCAGAAATAACTTGCAGAGCTTGTGGGTGGTCAGCAAGGGGCAGCTCAACCAGGTTGATTATTGCAAAGCCCAAAGCAGGAGGGTCCTGCCATCGCTCCTGGCTGCACAGCACCCACCACACGCTCCAGGGACCCACATTTTCCCGCCACGTGCAGGTTTTGGGGCAGGTGGGTATATGCTGGCAACGGGCATCAAGTCTTCTTTTCTCTGGATGGCCTCAGGAACGCAGGACTGGGGATGCTGCTGTAGAGCATCGCAGGGAGCATTAACCCTCTGGAGGTGAAGGGTGTGCTGCCACGGCTTCCACACTGGCGTGATATATGGGTGTTTCTGTCAGAAACTATACTGCAGCTGAAAAATACTAATGAAAACCAAACACAGGAGCCCCCTCATTACGCCAGCTTTGCTATTCAATTTAAATTGCCTCAGTGTTTGCTTTCAGGCCAGCGAGACCCCGCTGACCCGGCTGGCAGGTTACAGCTCCGTGCCAAGAGCTCTTTGCTAGCAGTGCTCTGGCAGCAAAGTGGACAAGAAACATAGAAGGGCACCAAAATTTGCGGTATTGGCTTAAAAATCACGAGGCTGAATAATTAATTATTTTTTACTCTTCTGCAGTTGAAGGAGTAGTATTTCCCAACTATTCTTGGAGTTAGAAATTAATTTGCCTTTAAAATGGAAGTTTCAGGAAATTGTGTGATGCCAAGGGCTGAAGTTTTAAGCTAAATACATGGAAAAAGTGGTAGTGGGTCTGACCGAAGGTCCTGGACCCCAGTGGCCTCCCTTCAGCGGGGGTCAGGAACAGCAGGCAGCATCAGCTGTACCCACTAGATCGCAGCAGCTCGTGGTTAGGGACTTTCCAAGCCAGAGCTGGTATTTGTGTGTTCAATAATCCTCACTAGATTCCTTTCCTACCATAAATTTGTTCAACTATTTCTCCAAACACCAGTTATTGCCAGGCTTGCAGTTATACAAAAGCAGTATATCTGTGAACACAGCAGAAGACGGAGCCAAATAAAGCCGGCATGTTCTGAAGCCGAGATCAGCGCTGCTCTCCTAGGGGAAGGAGGGATGACCGGGGAGGAAGGTTATCTGCCTGAGCACTGCTGGCTCCGACTGCATCCCTCTGCTCCTCCTCTATGGGCAAAAGCACATCCATTGATTAAAGGGGAATTAAAATGAGTGCCCCAATTCAGGCACAAAATGGGTCGGTTTGCCTAACTACCCCCCCGCTGCAGCCCGCTTGGCTCTTTGGAGGAAAAAGCCTGCAATTAATTTTTGCACAGGATCAATCCAAGCCCAAGTGCATGTGCAGAGCCCAGGGCTGGGCACAGGGCATGAACGTGGCCATGGCACAGCAATACCAAAAGCATATATATTTTTTATATAATTATTGTATATCATACCTATTATTTATAATATCAACACATACGTAATATATAAAATATATAGATAATGTATAAATAAAATATATAGATACAGATGTATATTTTATGTATAATCCCCAAGGAATGTGCCTCTCGGAGGACAGGGATGACGGCAGCAAGATGCTGACAGCACTGCATCACATTCAAGCTTGCAATGAGCACTGAGCCACCGCACAGCTCCAAACACCATCAGGGTATCTCCATAAGTACACACTGCGGCCATAGAAGTACAACCATGTATTTGGTGGCAATCCTGAGCACCACACCTTGGGTCCAGGACAAGCCATATACGCTTGGAGGTTAGCAGGCAGAGGAAATCTGCTTTTTCTCACTGACTTCTGACCTTCAAACCCACCCTGGAAAGCTCAGGAGGGCTGTTTTCCTCCCTTCCCAAATACAGTAGAGGCCAATGTTTTTGCAGGTGCAGAATTATCTGTTGGGAGAGCAAACTGCAGAGATCATGATATAAAGCTGCAACTTTTCTGCTCACCTTTAGCAGGAGCCTGTTTCTCACATCAGCCCAGTGATCAAAAAAAAAAAAATCAATAAAGCCATGAAATCATAAACTGGGCAAAAAAAACCCAGCTTTTTTTCCAGCACATTTTGGGGAGCTTCTCTGAAGCTCCTTACAAAGCGATGCCATTAGCAGGGGTGCCCTGGGAGGGGTGCGCAGCATGGGCTGCCTCCCTCCCCGCAGCTCGGATGCTCTTTGCCGGGGTGGCATTGCTGGGACCCGGTGCAGAAAGGGCATTTTGCTGCTGTACGCAAAACCTCTGGGGAGAGCTCCGCTTGCTCGTTGAGAAGTTATTGCTGTCACTTGCCTGACTCCTTTGGGTGTCTCGTGTTATACACAGCAAAGTAAAAAGGGTCATGATTATAAGAATATTTATGTGTGTTATACTGAGCTTTGCTAAGCCCCAGAAGCAGCTGGGACACCTTATTCCCTTTAAAACAAATAGCATTCCTGTGCCAACCCCCCCTAAGATAGTTTTGCAGATGGACCTTACAGATATGAGCTCAAAAACTGAGTCATCCAGTGCAGGTACAGCCGGCACCATTACCCTGCCCTGGGAAAAGAGGGAAGATACGAGCAGCGTTTGCAGCGTAAGTGATGATCATAGACTCGGATCGGACCGATGGAGGGATGAGTGAACATGGGGGTGCAGTTAAGGTCCCCCCCCAGTTTGTCCAATGCTCTTCTCATTACCAGACAGCTCCCCGAGCCACCAAGGTTTAAAGCGCAGAGCTTGAAGATGTGCTGGTTTGCAGGAAAATGCCTTGCTGGAAGCCAGGGGCAGGGGCGGCAGGGCTGGCTGCCCATGCTGAGCAGCGTAACCCTGGTCTGGGCTGCAAACCGAGCAAGCTGATGGTGAACTGGTCGCAAACAACCCGTGAAGCAAGAGTTAGTTGCCGAAATGCTTGAGTGAATAATATCAAAGCAATGCACTTGGAGAGTTGCAATGGGCGGTCCGTATGAGGCAACAAGGACTGTTAATTCGTTATTTACCTCGATATTTGGGACAGCTCTGTGGTTTATCTTTTAATTTGAAATTCACTGCACGAGTGTTTATCTGAACTTGGAAGTAGAGGTTAAGCAACACTGCACTCATTTTTCATAAACCTTCCCCGGGGTGTGACAACGTATCCGACCCATTGCTCATGTCAGGGTATGATAACGGGAGAGCTCACTTCCAAAATGTAAAAAGCAGCAGCAAACTCCATCTCGGCTGCATAGGGGGAAAATCACATTTTGCCCCAAACAGCTGCAGCTGTGTCCTGCCCAGGACCCCCCACTGCAGGCAGGAGATGACCCAAATCCCCGGCTCCAGCCCGGATGGGCAGCAGCAGCCATGGGCTAATGGTCCAGGCTTGGCCCCACCAGCAGCTGAGATCGAGGACACCTTGTCCTCACTCATGTTGCTACTCAGCTGCACCAAAATACCATCTCGGGTCACGCCGGGACACTGATGGAGATGAGACGCTGACTGCGACACTTGGGTCCAGCCAAGGGCAGTTGCTTTCATGTTCTGTCATTGAATCTACCAAAAGCACAGGGTGGGCTTGAAATGTGCAGGAACGATCCAAAATCAGCCCAGCAAAAGGAAACCACAAAGAGCAGAGCTGTGGCCAGCAATAAAATATCATCTGTAGTAACAGCATACGCACCAGGAAGCTCCCTGCACTGGTCAAGAGTAATTACAATTAAATCGGTTATTCTCAGGTAACTGGTGGATTGGGTTAGATCAGTACTAAAAAACTAGGGCTTGATCGACCTAAATGAAAATTTCTCTCCTTTTTTGGATCCTAAATGTCAGCTGGAAAGCGCACGAGTGTGACAATGTCTTGCCAATGAGCACAGAAAGATGCCCGAGTTTCCCATGGCGTGTTCACCTGCAATTGCAACTCAGACGATGGACGATACATTCCAAAATGGATTGATTGAGGCAGATATTTGGAATTTGATGATAACTTGGAAACCTTTTTTCATTTTAACTAGAACTGATCTACAAATAAACTATAATAATAAGGCTCATGCCTTATTGCAGAGTCTCTATGTAAAGCAGCATAGTGACACGGTCTGCGCTCAGATCCACCTGACCGCGTGCCAGAGAGTCAGAGCAGAGGGACAAGGTCCTTGGCTAGGAAACCAGTGCAGCACCGTTGTGCCAGCTGCCTGCCCAGGTTTTAAGTATCCCTCACAGCTGATCACTCTAGACTTTTAACAATAAAATGAAAAGCCGGGGAAAAGATCCAGGTCTTGCAGCAAGGAGCGGTACGATGAACACCATGCAAATGTCCATGCACGGTGTCTGGGCAAAACTCTGAACTGACGCTTGCAGTGAGGGCTTGGATTAAAACCAAGGCACATAGGCATGCAAGGAAAGAAGCTTGCAAGTCTGTGCCAACCTGCCCTGGCCTAAGCAACCACTGAAGGCTCTTCTTGGTCCTTTAGCAATCAATCGATCAGCTCTATGAGTTTTAGATGTTATTGCACTTCTTGCAGCGCCTGCATGGTGGGGAGCCATGGCCGGGAGCACATACAGCTTGCAAGGCAGGCGTCCCGCTGGGTTGCATGCAGTAGGATTATTTTAGGTTCTGTAACACTGCCTTGCAAATAATTTGAAATTTGAGTTTAGTAATTAAAAGTTCTAAGGTGAATCCAGGATTATGGAAAAGAGCGACTTGCCCAGCTGGTGCACAATATGCCAGACTTGCACAATATACTTTTTCAGCTGCATGCGCTATCCATAACCAATTTTACATTTCCCTGGGTATTTTTCTCAACTAACTTCAAGAATTAACATGTTAGTATGCGCATGCACATCCACTTGTACTTTCAGATTCCTCCTTCGCTCCTATTTCTAAGGAATTGCATTGATTTCACCATCTAGGTATTATTTACAATACCTTGAAGCCCAAATATTGAAGCTAAAATGCTTCAAGACCCTACTATGAATGAGATCACACTTTGATTCATTGCAGATACAAAAATAACGACCAAATGAAAACAATAGGCAAGTGAGAAGCAGAGCTAGGATGCAAGTTAGCATCCACATCACGGGTTGGTCTATTAACTGTGACAGCCCAGACTGACACAGGCAGAATCACAATTACTTTATGCCAAGACTGGAATCACATGGAAGAGATGAGATATGGTAAAGCTAGGTCCCAAGTGAAGTTGGAAACTCGCAGTCTAGATCCAAGCAAAATTCTTACTGAGAATAAGCTGATGGGTTGCTCCAACTCACTTGCTGAAGTAGCTGCCCAAAAGTATTGCATTTATGGGAAAGCGCGTTAGCACAGCCTAGGAGCAAATGATGGATCTCCAGGACCAAGAGCTGGGGGGAACCGTTGACAGACTACTTGCTTGGTTAACCAAAATCAAAACTTTCTTTGGAAACTCCTCAGTTTTGGTGAGATGTTTACATAAGTCGGGGAGGTTTCCTCCCATACTTGTTTCCCTGGGCAGTTTATCTCACTGATTGGAAATTAATATTTTTCCTAAAATTTTAAGCACCCAGCAGACACAGGGGTCTTGCCAAGGTGGCTCCTGGGGATGAAGAGGAAGCAAGAGAAGAACTGTGACCCAGAGAGGTGGGTCCGAGTCTGGCTGCATCCCGGCAGTCCACTAGCCTCAAATACCCAGCCATAATAACGCACGGGAGTTTTGTTGTCATGTTTGGCAGACTAATTAAATACCTTGAAAAAGCCATGCGCCCACAATCAGGTCACACCAGCTCTGTTTGCCACCTCGCCAGCAGAGACCCTTTGCCCATGTGCCATTCTGTGCTGCCTGCTGCCTAAAAGCAAGCACAGATGCCAAGAGATGCTTCATCGTCTACTGATAAGCAGTTCTTGTGTCCCTGCCATCTGTTCACTACCGCAGCCCAGTGTATGGGACCAACACAATGCTGCGGTGTCACGCTATGGTGGAAACAAGCCCCCCTGACTCTGGTGGGCAGCAGCCTCGAGGGCAGCATATATTTGCTTTGCAAAGACACCCAAAGACAGGGTCTCGTGTCTGGAGCCTGGTCCTTCCAACGCGGTGCAGGGGCTTCCTTGCGTGGCCCCACGGTCGCCCGGGAGGATCCGTGTCCAGCAAACGCCATCAGATCCAGCTCCATGCCTGGAGCTTCTAACTGCCTGGAGTCGTGGAAGATGCACCAAGAAACCCCCTTGACTTTGTGCTGGGAAATAGTTAACCACCAGCTTTTGTTTACAGTAGGGATATTTAAAATACCGTCATGAACTTAAGTTGGTTAACCCTTTCCCTGAATGACCTTCCCAAGCCTGGTTGGGCCCCGTCACAGGAAGGTAAAGCATGGCATGGAAAGGTCTATGTGATACCCACATATACGCCTGGATATAGCAGCACTCCGTATACGGTCATACACAGGTTTCATTGCTAGAAACAGCATATATTAAATCTGTTTCTCTAACCTATGTGCTCACCACTGAGAGAGATGATTATGCCTCTCTGTTTTGATCCTGAATCCGAGGGACCAGGACGAATGAAAGATGGTTGATGACCCAGCAGATGAAAATTCCTAATGACCGTTGTACTGTGACTCCCCTCAAGGTCTCTGCCAGCAGAATTTAGGTGGATGCATTAACATGTACAAACAAAAATGCACCATGAATTAAGAAGTGTCGCCCTGATGAGGGAATATTTGCTGTAATTTGTTTTGCAGGCACTTAACGAAAGCAGAAATGGGAGAAATGAGGAGAGCACCCAGCAAAATAATATGAAAATGGAGCCTCTGGCAGCCTCTGAGATGCACGCTTTTAATACAGTTAGAGCATGGAGTGAATGATGGACACTGGTCCTGAAGTAGCCTAACGAGCTGTGTTTTTTTATGCTGTGAGAGAAGTACCAATGTGTCTGCACTTCTTATCTCTTCTTCCAGTCAGGGAGTGCAATGCAAAACCAAAGCACAAAGATGAACACCCTCTGCCAGCAACCAGCAGCAAACTGTGCCCGGTGCCATAAGGGAGCTCTCCTGCAGTCCCCTGCGCGCAGCCCACCCCTGGTGCCGTGCGTCCCCAGGGGAACCTGCCCCATGCCTGAAGCTCGCTCTGCATCGCCAGCCCCAGCGGCGGGAATACTCACGTTTGTCTGGAGCCAGCCAGCTCTTGATGCCCGGCTCAGGCACACATGTCTGAGCCCATCAAGTTCAGGAAAACGTGTCTGCCTGGGTGCAAGGGCTTGCCTTCAGGTGGAATTATTCCTTAACAACCATTCTGATCAAAACCCTTTCTCAAAAAACAGCTTGTTCCAAAATAGCTTAATCTGTGTGGGATCTATTTGGACAGATTGCTCTTGGACAGGCTGTGCAGCCAGGAGCTGACCTGCCATGCCCGACTTCCCCGACAATGCCAGCTGCGGCTCATCTCTTTGTGCCTGCAGTGTCCCGGACCGCCTGCGTCCAGGGCTTAGCCAGCCCAATTGACAACAGCCACGTGCACCACTGGTGAGGGCAGCTTTGCACCGTGATATCCCCAGGGAAGGGAGGGTCCCATGGCAGGAGCACCCTCCTTGGCTGACCACAAGCCAGGAGCCCACCAGAGACACCTCCAGCACATCAAGCACCACCCAACACCTACAGTGGAGCGCCTGAGCTGCAGTGAGCACTCAAATGCTTTGGAGTGAAATGAGCCATAAAAACCCACAAGAAAGACAAAATTTGCAGCAGTCTGGACACACCACACTGTGCCGGAGGAAGGAGAGCACCTTTAGCACAGCCTCCACCACCTCCATCCCCATCTCAGCCGTGTCAGTGGTTAAAGCTGAAGGTCTGAGCACAATCTGTTCCACAAGTGACTAGAAAATACATTGCAGCTGTGATGAAAATGGATTTTTCTTTTCTTCTTCACCTACTGCGAAATATGAATTGGGAATTCATTAGCTATGAGCTGCTGGAAAATAACGTTACTCTTAAAATATTCAGTAGACTCCTGGTTCCAAAGGATCTTGGTTAACTACAGAGAGAAGAGAGGGGTTTTTCATTTTTTAAAATGTCCTGGAAAGGATCATTAGAAATTACTTACAGTTTCTTTCAGGGGCTTTTTTATTTCCGTTGGCAGACTCTAAGCGGAGATGTGGAGACTGAATCTGCAGCGGCATTGAGTCATGAAGGAGAGTGTGCCCCACGCTCTGCTGCTCACAGGGGCAGGAGCGGGGAGGCAGGAGGAAAAGCATTGGGGAAAGCGAGTTGTGGCCGTGGCTTAGCAAAGTCCCATCGCCCTCCTGCAGGATACTCAGCAGCTTTAGATGCGATGAGCAGCATCAGCCCTTGGGACCTGCTCAGGTTCCTTCAGGTCCACCCAAGGGCCAGTCAGACTCAAGACTGCGTGAGGACAGGCACGTGTAGCCTGGACATTGTCAGAGATGTGGGGCTCCATCACCACAACATCTGAGCAAGGTTTTGGAGGTTCAAGGACCACCAAGATCCACCAATGGCAATGGTGCCACCCACCCAACAATGGGCATGGGGAGTAGGAGTGGGAAGGGTGAAAAGGATCTGGGACTTTAAAGCCTTCTTGCTAGTAGAAGACTTTGGTCTCCATGCCCTCGGCAATACTTGATATTCCTGCCAAGAAATCACTCATCATGCTTAATTCTGCTTTTCAAGCAAATGGTGAACAGTCCTGCTACTCCAGGGTCTACTCAGAGACCAGTGTAAGTCACTAAACATACGTGGCTACACATCTATCTGCTCTGCCCAAAGCTGGGGCACGGTCTGGCGCTGTGGTCAGGTCCCAGCTATGTTTTGGTGCCAAACAACCCAAAACCCCCAGGAGAACCAGCTCCACAACTTTGGCTTAGGCCCCTCACAGTCACCATGTTAAAGATCTGCTGGGATTGTTATCCAGAGAGCCCGGTGGACCCCATGGGCATGCTTCCAACATCATCATACTGTTGTAATTAAACAGCTGTACGATGAAGTGGACCGTGCAGGAGTAACTCAACACCACCAGAGCCGGAGCAGCCTTTGAAGTCAGCACTTATCACCTCCATCCACCGCCTGCACAATTAAACCTTTTTTTTTAACAAAACAGCAGATGCCAACACAAACAGAATATCCCCCACGCTTCTCTGTTAATCATTGAACAAACCCACTACAAAGGCGACCCCGAGCCCTTGTGCCGAGCGGGGACGGGGACGCGCTGGGGCACGCAGGCTCTCGGAGGCGGCAGGACTGTGCTCGGGAACGGCTGCGCTGTGCTCTGCAAACGAAGGGATGCAGGAGCCGTCCAGACAGACGGACACAGAGGTCCTCCAGTGTGCCGAGCAGGGCAGGATACTCCCCTGCCCCAGCCTGACCACCTCCCACCACACTTCTCCTAATGAGTTTCGAGCTGATTTGCCAGTGTTGTTCCAAATTTGGCGTGGCAGTAGCTCTCCCAGTGTTGCGTTTGCTCAGATTTCGAGAAAGCGATGACTAAACCAAGAAGCAAAATGGGGAGAGGTGAGAGCACCTCCTGGGCAGCCTGGCCCGATGGCACCAGGGGACATGGCAGGAGCACCGGGGACATGTAGAGACCCATGGGCACCCATGGGGACCTGGGGAGGGAGGGGTGGCAGGGCAGGACAGGGGACCCACGGGACCAGCAAACCACAAGCTGTCAGCTCGGCTGCTCACGGAACAATTTATTTTCAAGGGCTTTGAACAAAAACTCAGAGGAGTAACATGATGATTTCACAAGTACCTAAAAGAGGAGCTGTAATCTCCTTTTTCCTGGCTGCAGGCAAATTGATTTTCCTTAAGGTTTAGAGGCCAAAGAGCTCCAAATGTCCAACACCTCTCAACAAGCAAGAAGCCACAGGCTGAGGATTAGGAAGAAGAAACGTGTGAGGTCTCCTTCAAAGCCAGGAAGATCTTCAAAGCTGTAAAGACGAGATCTCCTCAAGCAAAAGAGTCGCTCCCACCTCCGCTGTCACTCACCTGACCTTCCTGTTTGGCAAAACTTTGCCATCTGGAGAGCTGATAAAACTCACATGACAAGTCATGCCTGTTAAAAAATCCTTGCTTACAGGTTTTTGGTAGAAACAATATGCTTCCCCAAAAAAAAGTTAGAAACCAACCAGTTAAAAAAAAAGTTTTAAATTAATTCAAAAGCAATTTGCATTTTGGGTTTTAAGTTTTTCGGCTCTTTCCAAAAAGAAAATACCAAAATAAGATGGCAATTCATATAATTATGGATATTTATTTCTGCTGACATGGTACCTTCATGCCAGTCTTTTGAAAATGGTGAATAACTCCCCACCTGGAGAGCTTACAGTGAGGAAAGGGAGAGCCTAAAGGAAAAACTGACAGCAGATAACAATAAAACCAACAATTTCTTCTTTTTTTTTGGAACTGACATTTTTCTGTGAAAACATGAAGTGAAAAAATGTCTTTTTCAGTGGGAAAGCAACTCAAAAAATTCGGTCCCTGCCAAGAAGCCGTCCCACCTGCCGCGGAGCAGGGCCACAGGCTTTGCAACAGGCGGAGGTGTGCTGAGCGCCACGATGCTCAGCCACCCAGCCCAGCTCTGCTGCCTCCCCCTCGCTTCTAAACACTCACTGCCCTCCAGAGAGGTTTTTTTTTTCTTTTCCTTTGCTGCTTCTTATTTGCATTTGCCTGGGCTCACCTCCCAGGAGGACTTACATTTTACACCAGCATGCTGACAGCTATTCAAGTCCCACCAGGCTCTTCCTTGCCCGCATCTGTCATGTCTCCATCAGGACCATCCTCGCTCACCCTGCGGTGCTCCGAAGGATTCTCTGAGCTCTCTGAAGCCCCAGCACTCACACCCTGCTCTGCATCCAGCTTTCCTGCAAGGCTTTTCTCCAGGTTGTTTCCCCGCCGCCCTTTGTCACCACTGTTTGATTCAATTTTCCCAGCGGTTTCACTCAGATGCAAAATGTTTCATTTCCCACCCACGCTGTGCACCCACCCACCCACTGCCAGGCACCAGGGACCACCACCACCAGTGCTGAGCTTCACTTCCCCTTCGGGCATCCTCCCTCTGGGTATCATGCATCTCCAGTAATGAAGAACTGGCACATTTAAAACGAAAACCATCTCCCTCATATATATTCATAGCCACCAACCATGGCAGATGCTGCATCTCTCAACGTATTCAGTGAAGGGAAAGTCTCAGCAGCAGCTTTGACTCTCCAGATGCCAGCGCAGAGGTGCCTCCTCCCGCTCGCTGGCCCCGGCGAAGAGGAATGATTGATTTTACGGTATCACAGCCAGATCTGCAGTCACAGATGACAGTTCTGGGGAAGGTTTTACTGCTGACTCCTTGTAAGCTTTGAAAGATCCATAGTAATTATTTTGCCTTAAGAAAACAGATGATTTAATCCTCCTGCTAGGGTTGCGGTTCATTTTCCTAAAACCGGTGTTTTCAAATGATTTCAGAAAGCCAGTAAGACAGCCTAGCACAATTTCTCAAAGTCATTCCCAGTCACGTATTTCCAACACTCCATCAGATTTTCAGAAGAAAATAGATCAGATTTCTGAAGTGCTCAGTGGGTGCTGCCGGCTACTAGAGAAAATGGGGACGTTGTCTTGGTGCCTCCAAGGAAAGCAGCAGATTTTGCACAGACCTAACGTGTCAGAGATGGATGCCAAATACGTGCTCTCCCTGAGTTTTAGTTGCATTTTATTTCCTGAAACGATCCATTTATAACTCCAAATATGAAATATGGATAAATCCAGGAAAGAGAACAGGAGAATCCAAAACTGGATGGAATATCATGCCATGGTTCCCATGCACAGCCATGTTCCTGATGCCAACAAACCAAACCACTCTGCTCTAAGGCTCGGGAAAACACCTGCAAACGCTAAATTTTGCAATATGCTAAACGCAGACCTCATGACACAATGAAGGAGGTTTGGTGGAGGGGTTTGATGACAGAGCTAAGGGAAATCCTTACCTCTTCAGATGGAAATGCCTTCTGTGAAAGGCACTGTAGAAGTAGCTCTCACAAAAATCCCTCCAGTTTCATACAATTTAGTGTAAATTCATTTCATCAGTGACAATTAGTCAGAAATGCAACCTGAAAGACCTCTAACCTTTGAAAGTCAGGCTTGGACATCAGCAATGCAGATGGCTCTTATTTGCAACTGCTCTGCAGATAATCAAAAGGGCTAACCTCCTTTCTGTGGTTATATATATAACTCCAAATTTAGAAAGCAGTTTATTTATTCAAGCTTCTCTGTTTGACTTTACAAGCACTTACATTTGGCAGGGGAAATCATGGTCAAGTTAAAACCAGTGGAGATTTGCTCAGCAGCTCCACGCAGCAGCATTTCACCCGCTGAGAAGAGATAAACTGGGACGGGGGATCAGGCTCCTCATCAGGTTCTTCATTTATGGATTTAATCATTTTATTGCCTGAAGTAAGAAAGTACAACTTTATGAGGAGACTGGAGAAGTTTGGCTTATTTAGCTGAAAAAAAAATAGCAGGTTGAGAGAGGATACAATTGCTCTTTATAAGTATATTAAGAGGAACAGCAGGAAAAGAAAATAATTAAGCTAATGACACAAGAACTAGTGAGAATGAGCTGGCCATAAATAATTTAGGATGGAAATGAGAAGAAGGTTCACACCATTAAAGGAAATCTCCATAAAAACATGAATTCTTGCCTCCAGTTAGTCTAAAATATCACGGGGGGGGTTGTTATATTTTCAAGCCATGACCTGAATGTCTCCTCCCAAGCTGCTGAGCACTGGAGGAGGACATAGCCTGGAGACACCCCGGTCCCATCTCAGCCTCGTCTGCGTTAGCAAAGGCTGGATGCAGCGCAGGGGACCCTTTCTGGGAAGGGGCAGCCACATCGGGGCAGGTACCAGCTGGAGAGTGAAAAATTATTGTCATTTCATTCTGAAAGCTTCCAAAGACACTGAAAGGCACACACCTGGATTGCTTTCTCTAGGTTAAACAACTCAAGTCTCTTTGCCAATAAACAGGAGCTGGGAAATATTTATACGTGGTTTACAACATATGTCCTGGTATTTCTTTTATTTCCCTTTTCCGTCCCAATTTTACTGGTCCTTGAGTCGACATTGCGTTTTACCATCGAGGGCCCAGACTGGCAGTGGAAATGAGTTTGTACCTCTACCTTTTGTATGTAAATCAGGGTCTAAACTTTTGGCTCAGGCTTTTCTGTAATTTGTCCTCAACTCTGGCAAGCAAAACTCCTCAATGCAGATATTTAAGACAAAACAAGCTGTCACCCAGCACAAAGGAGATTTGGACACCTCTGATGTTTCTGGAGCAGGTCCCTATTTTGATGACAACTCAGTCCACCAAGAGCCAAATTATTAACGCATCTGAGCCCCCAGCCTCCCCCTTCGAGCTCCAGGGGTGGTCGGACTCCCAGCACAGCAGCAAATGTCCCAGGCAGGATCAGACCCCAGCACAGTCTGGCAGTGAACGGCGGCAGGAGCAGGGTAAAAGCCTGTTTATACAAGGCAGCAAGTACACGAGCATGGCCCGACACACAAATATACATACTACGGACTAACGAACAGTCTTGGGGAAGAAATGGCCAACATCCTTGGCTCCTCTTACTTTGTGATTTCTCTATCACTGCCATTAAGGATCCTCAGGCATTTTGTAGGATAGTCTGAGGGCAAATTACAGGATAGTCAGAGTAAAAATAGGTTCATTAGGTAAACTATTATTTTCTTAAACTGTTCCTTATGAAAAGAAATGTCTCCGGGAAACTTTAATAAGACAGCACTATGGCCCTCATCTAAACCCAGGGTCAGGGTACGGGAAAGATTGGGGTGGCCGTCTGCAGTCTGAGGCTAATTTAAATGCCAAAAATGGAAGAAAGTCCTTGGGAATGAAGGGCTCCTTAGTATTATCTTGCTCTTGCCGTCCTGAAGGCAGGCAATGCCTGCAATCTTCTGACCAGAAAAGATTCCTAGAAAGCAAAAAATAAGCATAACTGGCAGGCGGAGGGTGGTTTTGAGCAACATCCCTTCTGCTATAGTGCTGTGGGCACGACGTTGTTCCCTCCCGGTGGCAGCAGGCTTGAAGGCAGTCCCCTCACTTCCAGGGATCTGGATTCTACCGGAGGGATTAACAGGTACATCTCCCTTTGCTCTTCAGAAAACACAGCATCTGAGGGACAACCGCCAGCAACCTGCAATAAATTCCCAAGCTGGTTGATTGTAATTCCTTGAACTTGCAAAGGGTCTTTAATTGTAGCACTCATCAAAGCAGTTTTTAGACGTTTATTCTCACAAAGCCCTCATAAGGCTGTTACACCCAGAGAAAGCAAAGCAGGCAGAGATTAACTGATTAGCGCAGGGTATGTCACGGCTCAGCAGAAGGAGCCCTGCCCCGCCCCAGATCAGTTGTGTTGCTATTTTATAGCAAAAAAATGCAAAATCACACCAGGCTAGACCTGGAAGTCTGTGCTCTGGTGTGGTGGGTTGACCTTGGCTGGACGTGAGGTGCCACCAAGCTGCTTTATCGCTCTTCTCCTCAGCAAGACAGGGGGGAGAAAATGAGATGGAAAAAAAAAAAACCCCAACTCGTGGGTTAAGATAAAGGCAGTTTAATAAAAAGCAAAAGCAAAGACCGCGCATGGAAGCAAAAGGAAAACAAAAGATTTATTCTCTATTTCCCATCAGCATGTGATATCCAGCCTCTTCCCGGGAAGCAGGGCTTTAGTGCACATAGTGGTTGACAGAAGACAAACTTCATAAACAATGAATGACCCCCCTCCTCCTCCTTCCTCTTAGCTTTTATTGCTGAGCGGACATCACATGGCATGGACTATCCCTTTGGTCAGTTGGGGTCAGCTCTCCTGGCTATGTCCCCTCCCAAGACCTTGCCCACCCCCCAGCCTGCTGGTGAGGGGGGAAATGTTGGCGAGACCAGCCTTGGTGCTGGGTGAGCACTGCTCAGCAGTAGCCAAAACACCAGTGTGTTATCAACACCTTTCTAGCTACCAATACAAAGCACAGCATTATGAGGGCTACTATGGGGAAAATTAACTCCATCTCAGGCAGACCCAATACATCTGGCAAAGTGCAGAGCACCGGGCTTTGCTGTGCCACCGGCTCGTGGGGACCCAGCATCGCTGCCTGCAGCTCCCACCCATCCTCCTGCTTCACAGTGGGTCATTGCAAAAGGCAAAGGTGCAACATAGGATGGGAAAACCCAGCTGGAAAGGTTTGGAGCTCGCTGTGCCTCTTTCCAAGGTGGTTTGGTCCTAACAAGTCCTAACAACCAGCTCTTGGTTTGGTCCTAACGAGTAACGGTGACCCTTCGGGTCACCCTAAGGACCCAGGGGTCCCCCTGGGCGTACACTTGCCTCCTTACTAACCCCCCCCCTCTAAAACGAGATCCCCCCAGATAAGCCCACCAGCTTCTCCACACAGAAAACATGGCATGACCAGATTTCTTTACAGCCATCCCAAATCTTTTCTCCCTTAGCCACCCCAAACCCAGAAAGGTAAGGGCTTTGGGGCACGTTCCCACTTCCCCACGTCACTCAGCAGATGAAGCACTGATGTTTGACCACGGAACTTTCATTGATGATAAATCCCTCCCCGCACACCCAGATCATCCTTTAATGAGCTGCTACAGATCAGCCCCTGTCTGGGGTCAGCCGATGCCAGTTAAGCATGAGCTTGGCAGAGTCGCCTTCATCCACCTTGATGGAGGACCCGGCCCGTAGAAACGCCAGGCTCGCTTAGCTCAATATATCCCTTATCAACAAGGACACTCCTCACAGCGCTTTCTGTCCCTCTTGCCTAAACAAGAAACATTTCTGTGCAAGCCAGGCTTGTGTGTCCAGGAGAGGCAATTCCAGCCGGGAGATAACACGGATACAGTCGCCTCTGTTCCCTGGGTAATCTGCTGACGGGATAGAGGGTCTCACATGGGGGAGCTTCTGTTTGTGGCCATTCAAACCGATGTTGCTGATTATTTGATATGAGGCAGCGTGGGCCAGGCTTGCTTTCCCAGCGTGCAGGACAAGCGAGGCTGCAGGGAGTCAGCGTTTTGTATTGCTCCATGCAGAGTTTATCACCAAGGACAGGCTGCAGACACACAGTGGATGGCAGGAGGAGAAAAGCCAAGCACAATGATATCATGAAACGCTCCCTGAGTCATTAGCTACGACTCATATCTTTGCTCGGGCTGAAGAGACAAGGGGTTGCAAATAGATGCCATGGATAAATGCCAGGAGAAAAAGAGTTTCAATTTTACTGATGAGGCTATTGCTGATTAACTACTTTGCAGCTTGGTCTGTACCGAGGGCTGGATCTGGACACAAAAATCCTTCAGTGTTTCCACTTCAAGTGTGGGCAGCCAGGGAACCATGAACTGGAGATCTCATCTCCCTCCAAGTCCATAGCGCTCTGATGCTGGCCAGTGTCTCTCAGGGTTGGGATTGAAGGGTTAGAAACTTGCACACAGGAGTAGGTAGAGAAAAGGCATGCATTACATGTTGAGAGGAGCTAATTAATGCCATAAATACGTCCTCCTTCTGAAGGTATCTGTACTGCTTAGTGATTTTTTCATAGCTAAATGGTTTTGACAGGTTTTCAGGATAATGGAAATCTGTTTAACTAAGGAATAAATATATTTGTGTGGATCTGAGGACAGAAGAGTGAGGATGCAATCTTCAGGATGAGCTCCTTCAAACTCAAAAATTGAAAGTTCCAGAACCCATCAAGGAATGAACGATAAAGCAGTAAATAATAAAAGTAATAATCCATAGAGCAAAATGCTGCATTTCCTCTCCGAAACAGCCCCAGCACCCAGCTTGCTGTGCTATGGTACCTGAACGCACTTTCTGCTAACACATGTACTCCCTCCCGCAGAGCAACGCTGGCTTTGTGGATGCTCCTTAGGTATCGCACGCCGTGACTTTCTCTCCAAACCATTTTCCCTAAGCATTGCTTAGCAACTCATTTCTGGTTAACAGTAACTCCAAGCAGTTCATCCTAATGACCATGCTGTGCTTTTTTTTTGCCTTTTTTTTTTTTTTTTTTTTTTTTTTGAGCTCTTCCTGTGTTGCTTCTTCCAGTAAGGAACACAAAGCAGCAGCAATTTGAAAGCTCTGGGCAGGGACCATGGTGTCTCCAGGTCAACCTGTTCCATGCTCTCCTTACCATGAGTGTGGACCTGCAGGATGCTCCTGGGCAGCCAGCACAGCTCCCCTGGCCCAATGCACCCAAAAGGCTGCACGCTCCTGTAAGGCTCTTGCTTTGCATCACTCCATCGTGACTATCTAAATCTTTTCATAATTTTTAAAAATTGTTTGAGACTAAATGCCAAAATGCCTTGCTCCCTTGCTGGTAGAATTGTGGGTTGCAAAATGAGATTGCTCTGTCTGGTGCCCCTACCCAGTCCTAGGCACTGGGAGAGCAGCCCTGCAGTGCATGCAGCAGGTCTTCCACCTCCAAGGAAGGTCTGCAGTATAGACCGCCACACGGGGTCCTATATTTTTCCATGCTACAGCAGGCATTAATAACATACACATGCAAATTATGCTGGAGAATTGTGTGAGAAGAGACAGTCAGGCAAAACAGAAGGAAAAGTAGGAGATGTCTCTAATTACATGCATTTATTCCTTCAAAATGTGCTTCTGGTCAGATCATTAACTGCAAAGAGCCAGTCAGACTGCAATCTAATATTCAGAGGTTTCAAAAGTCTCATGCCTTCTTGTGCCAGAGGAATATTTCAGCTCCTGCATCAATCTCTCTTTCATCTTCCTCGTCACCACCACAATGACAAGTCCCTTTTCATGGCTTGTAGCATCTTGCCAGATTCCTCAGGCAGAAAATTTCTCTTTCTGAGTCACTGTAGAATATCACAGGCTGCAGAGCAGCCAAAGCCTCCCCCCTTCCCAACTTGCTGCACAGTTTTACAAAATCTTTGTCCCAGCCTGAGGACAGAACTGCAGCTCCATAAACAGCATAAACACCAGGAGATGTCTGCTAAACCCTGCGCTTCACAAGCTACAGGTGAATTTATCTATATGCTGCTGGTCAAAAGTGTGATATCTGCATGGGCAAAGGCAGATCATGAGTGCTGTTCCCTCAGCTACTGAGTTAAGGAGCCCATATAACGATGTACGTCTTATTTAGGTGGTCTCCAAGAGAACATGTGTGGAGGATGCAATTGTGTCTCCAGACAGACCAAAAGTTGAATTTCAGGATGGTTCTAGGGTCCTCCAAAATGTGGAGACACCCTGAAACAGATCGTCTCCATACTGAGATGCAGGACTTCTCTGAAGCTCAGAGTTTGCACACAAACTTATTGCTAATACTTTATTTTACTGGGACAAACAGATAAAAAAAACCAAACCCTACTTATTTTTTAATGACCCTGCCTGAAACCCACAGGGATGCGGTAGATAAAGCCTGACTTTCCTGGGCAGGAAGGTCATGGCATCAAGTGAGTGAGGGCTACCCCAGCACCGCCGTCCCTTCTGGGTTGTGTGACCCTGCTCCAGGCTGAGCAGCCTCAGCATCACATGGGAGCCTGTGCCAGGCTGCGCAATAATTGCTTGTTTAATGCAAAACCAGCGGCACACGGCTGATAAAATAACACTGGGAGCTTCCACACAGCCAGCATCACATGACTTGCGTGATTAAAGCTAGAGATTTCCTTCCTGTATGCGATCGGGCTCCACTGTGGCATTAAAATCAGCATATAATACAAAGGGGCGGGTGGGTGGACTCGGCGGCACAGCGGGGACCCTCGGCAGGACAGCCACATGTGAACACCAGCAGCTGCTGGTGCTTCCCTGCCCAGCCTTGACCTGCACCACCCTTTAGTGGGGAGTGATTCCTAGGCAGGATCTAGTTGTACAATTTGGGGCAAGTGACTTGGTTTTCTTGTTTCTGTCAACCTGTAACACCTGCTTCGTGTCTATCTCACAGAGCTGTTTTGAAGATGAAGGTAAGAGAAAGGACTCTCAGGGGATACAGGAAGGAGTTTGGTATCCACCTCCCACTGATACTCAAGTATAGCTGCCAACTGGAGATAGCAGAACAGAGGAAAATAGCTGAAATAAAGCCATTATCCCTTTCTCCTTTAAATGGCATCCTTCTTTGTCTTTTTTTCTATTTTATTTTTGCATGTGGAATCTAAAGAAGATGGGGAGCAGCACGACATTAAACCCCTGTATGTGCTCACCTAACTGTGTGCATGTACCTTGCAGCGGTGACTGCATCGTCCCAGCTGGCAGCGAGCAGCAGGTCACAGCCTGTTCCAGGTTACAAACACCAGCCCCTAGAGAAGGAGGCCAAAATACAGGTAGAAAGCTGCAGCCATTTGGTGAGTAGCTGCAGTTCGTGGTTATTTCAGCTAATAAAATTGCAATCCTCTCAGTGACTGGTCCAAAAATAGGTTATGATTTTGGAGAGAGACGAAAAGCATTCATCCTGCTTCTGGGGTTGTTCCCTGCCCCACAGCTTTGCTCTGTTTTCCAAAATAACAGGCTTTGCTGGCAACGCATGGCTACAAATGCTCAGCTCAAAGGTAATTTGGGCAGGAGATAAATACATGTGGTGGCCGTTGGTCCCCTGCCATCAGGGGCATCTTGGGACAACACATCTTTTCGTGTAAAAATATTACTGCAATCTCTCCAATCTGCAGCTTAATGTAATAACGTCTCTCTTGAGCAGAGCACTGGCAGATGCGCTGCAGCTAAATGGGTTTTGCAGGCTGAACCAGCCACCCAAGCAGCAGAAGGAAAAAGCAAAATTTCCTCCAGGGACTGGTAGGGAAGCCAGCAGAGACCAACCTGGGAGGCTGGGGGTGCATGGGGAGCGTCGGTGATCCCCGCTCCCCCAGTCCTGCACCCTCAGGTGGGGGTCCCCTGCCCCTCTGCAGCACAACGAGCCGGGAGCTGCCTCCCTTGTTCAGCCTGGGCTCATCTGCTTGATGGCAGACAAAATATAATGCAAATGCTGATGTATTTATTTTAAATTTCTGCAAATTGAGTAAACTCCAGCAGGATGAAGAGCATGAAGCAAACCCTGAGCACACAGGATATTTCAGCGTCACAGCATTTCCTACACATGGAGAGCCCAAACGCAGACCCCGCACCCCGGCTGCCCTTCGAACCAGGCTTTGCAAGAGCTGGATCTGTGTTTCACCCTTCTCATTGCCTCAGGCTTGAAATGACTCATCTGGTTTAAAGACAGAGGACTGCTAAAGGCTTTATGGCAAGCAAAGAGGACCTTAGAGAGACTATGAAAATATTAATAACAGCATTATCCCAAAATGTTAAATGCATTAGCTAATTAAATCATACAATGGAGTAATAATATATTTTAAATGTAAGCTGTAAGGCAGTGCCTGGATTCCCAAAGCAATACATCTTTTCCAGTCTCAAAACAAAACCTTTCTACAGTAGATGTTGGCATCAGCACAGAACTTTAGACTTCTCAAACTGCCGTTAAAAGCCTCCCATATTCCCCCCCCCACAAACACCACCCAGCTTTTGCATTTTAATTGGGGCCCATCACGACACAAGACTGATGTGTTTCTCTTCTGGTCTTCAAAGCAGGCACGCATTGTTCAGACACACAATGCAAAAGGAAACCTGAAAGCTGCCAATATTTCAAGAGACACTGAAATGAGCAGAGATCACTGGAGAGGATGAACAGTTGCATCCCATGTAAAAAAATTCAGAGCAGCAGATGCTCCCTGATGGTGGATACAGAATAGGGACATCTAAAACTACATTTGGAGCCAGTTTAGGGCACTAAGCAGAGAAAACACCCTTCTGACTGTAAACAGGAAACTCTTCTATCCCCTTTTCTCCATTTTCTCTAATAAAATTCTCTTCTCCAGGAGCTGCAGAGGTTACAAGCGCAGCCATGTTTGAGCATCACTCCCTCCATTGGCAGCTCACTTACCCAAGCACGGAGGGGCTACTTGCCGGCTAGTTTTTCAGAGTCCCTTTGTCAGTCTAATTAAAGCTTTCCATTTTGTTGATGTGAGTAGCAGAGCTGCTAGTTAACTGCCGAAAATTGTACTGAGGATCCCATATCTGCCGTGCAGCTACCTCAGTACTCATCAGCTTCCCAGGGTGATTGCGGTAGGGGTGGAGCGGCAGCAGAGATACAGAGAGGACGGAAAAAAAAAATCCAGCAACTTTTGGAAACACTAGTGGCTTGGGAGTGTCTCTAACCTGAATTTCACAGGAAAGAATAAATATATATATATAATAATTGGATATCCAAAATAGAGTGCAACCCAGACCCACCAAGCATTATCCTTTCTTTGCATCTTCTCCAAATGCATGGGGTACAACTTCCATTTTTTTCTGATTCCCCTGCAACTCTTCTTCTTAAAAATGAATAAAGAAAAAGCAATATCAGATGCTCTCCCTCTTTGCTAAAAGCACTTTTAGTTCCCCCTCCTCTCCGATGTGCCGGCAGACCCTGACAAGGTGAAAGAGGGGAACGCTTGTTTAGATGAAACTTTATACGCCCTAAGAGCCATCCTGTCTGTGCAAGTAATCCTGAAACCCCAGGACCAGGATTCTTTATTTCTGATGCAATAACTTGTTCAATAACAAGATCCCTGTGGGAGTATAGGAACACACACCAAATCCCTGTGGAGTACAGGAAAATGTGCAATGGCAAATGGCCCCTCAAAATGTGCCACATTTGTATGACTTGTGTTAATTTTCTGTTTTATCATCTTAACTGGACTTGGTCATGAGGAGAGGAGAGGGGTCAGGGGTAGTTAATGGCACACAAAGTGCTGTTGCTTGAGGAGCATTTCGGGGAGAGCTGCAGCCAGGCTGGGGGATGCTTTTAGTTAAGCCATATCCCTAAAAGGCTCTTCTTGATGAAATGCCAAAAGTTGGAGCACTAGATAATGAAGCAGGTGATTCAGGCCAGATGTACACTGTCTAAGCAATGGAAATGACTTAGCGAACTGCCCTTAACTCACCAAAAAAGCTGCTGAGACATCTGCAAGCAGAAAAGGTGATTGCACAAAAATTCTGATTTTTCTCTTCTCCTGGCTCTGATGACCTCCTGGAAATCCCCACGCAACCTCCCCTGCAGCCTGAAGGACCAAACCTCCTTCTTGCTCCTTGGAGACTGGCCCACTGCTGGGCAGGCTGACCCTTGCTGCCAGCATGAAGCCTTGCCTTCGGGAGATTTGGTTCCCGATGCTCCTTGTGGGTACGTTTCACAGGAGCTTCGAAGAAAAAAAAAAAATTAGAAAATCTGACCGTGGCTAATTAAATAGTATCCACCTGAGCAGGAACATGACCGCTCCACCGCATCCCTCCGTAACCCCAAAAGAAACCCAGATGCTGCAGATGAGTCTGTGTGACACTTCCTATGGGTCCTCCTCCGGGGACCCAGGGCTTCAGGATGGTCTTCCAAAGCCAAAGAAAGCCTTTTCCAACGCATGGCTTAGCTGAAGGTTTTAAACACACTATTCAGCTGGCTTTAATTGTTGTTGCTGAGCTATTACATGCTGTTTATGCTTTGCCCACTAAGTGGAGCTGGGGACTCTCCCATGCTTCCCCTCCTGGGATGGTGCCAGCACAACATTTATTTTCCTCCCCGGACGAAGTGGCAGGGTCATCTGCTGGCAACGTGGCTGCAGCTCACACAGACCCACGCTGGCCCACGGGCAGGCAAAGGTAATGGTACATCGCTTGCTTTCCACCACATAAGTCTGGGGTCTTTCCTCTTTTTCTATAGAGAGGACATGGTTTTGAGCCCAACCAACGTAGCCCTGGGCCAGTGAGCATGTGAACATCCACACTGTCGGAGGGTGAAACTAAAGCACAGTTTCCTGCTTTAACACTTTCCTGCTTCAGCTTTGTTCACAAATTCCATTAATTAACCTTTCCAATATCTACAGGTACCGAAACTTTCCAGGAACCTCCTCATAACTTGGTCCTCTCTTGTGTTTTTTAAACCTGTTTTATATAAACCACCTAAAAATACCTGTAGTATGATATGGCAGGTCAGCTACAAAAGTATTCCTATTATCTGCCATGAAGATCAACTCGACCATTAAGGCAGGCTATTTGCTTTGCTAGAGACCACCCAACACCCATACAAGTTTATACATTCCCAGCAAGACTTCCCCGGGAATTTGGGAAAGCGGCTGACGATTAATTCATCCACACACCACCACCTTTCCTGCTGCCAAAGATCACGTCAGAAAGAACCTCAGAGGAGAACAGAGCGTGCCTCTAGAGAAAATAGAGGACATGGAAATAAACCAGGATAAAATTACAGCTTTACAAAATTCGTTGCATTACCCTGCAATGGAAAGATAATTAGGAAATTGTTTTTGTACTAATGATTCATATCTAGCTGGGCAGGAGCTGTGTCAGGAACATGACTTTAATTTAACCTAATACTGCAGTACCGAAACATGGTTTGCAATATTTTTATGTCCAGGAGTCAGATACTCCCAGTGCTCTGCCTCTCCCCTCCCCTTCTCCCCGAATCACCATCTCAGATGAGGGCATTTGGAAATTACCTGCACAACATGGACAACAGCTGATTGTCCTTAATGTTGTTTGCAATGATGCACGTTCAAACTGAAATAGTTGGGAGAGTGAGATGATTTTCCATGAACCTGATTATGAATTTTGAGACTCTGTCTATTACAATATGATCATCAGGCTGGATAAAATCCATAAAATCACTGAAACCTTCTACTGGGACTGGTCCACAAGATGCTCCTAGCTTAGAGCAGTCTCTGAAAAAAACCTCTGATGTTACTTCAGGTGCTGGAGTTTCCTCCTGAATGTCCCTTTCCTGGCAGTCAAGCTTGTAGGAGAAGTTCAAGCATTTCTATTCAGTTATAACAAACCTCGCCCTATATTAAAGTAATAATTGCATTCAAATTATGTCAGCGCATCGACAATGCTGACTGAAATAATAATTTGTAAAACAAATATATTTGTGCAGCATATATATCTTACGGTTGCCTCTACAAGGGTTTTCTTTGCAGAGAAAATATTTGGTTGACAAAAATTTACAATTCCTCATGGAAACGTTGTCCACAGAAACCATACTACTGATATGCAATGAGACAGAAATATGTTACCCATCACTACCTAATAATCTGTGGATGAGCAGTACATGGAGTAGATCGATATAAAGTTTTTCAGTTTATGAAACAAAGTCTACTTGTCTTTCAGCGATCACTATACAGTTATCTGGCAAACAATGAGCTCTCTTTAGCATGTAATGAATTTAATGACTTTAGAAGTATTTAATGAATAGTACATTTCATCTTTTCCCCTTCCTTTGCATCCCAGACTTGAAAGTGACTCAATAGCTCTTCCAAACTTATAACGGGAGCATCCTTTTCAATAGTGGTCTGGACCGGCATGCAGGGCATAAGGATCGCCTTGGAGGAAAGCAAGTTTCTCATAAAACAGGCCTGTCCTAAAATGTAATAGGTATATACTGAATATTATGTACTAAAATGAGAAATATCCTTGTAGTCAGTTCCTTTTAATCTAAGAAAAGTGAAACAGGTTTCACAGCATGGAAAATTTGCTAATATATTGAAACATATTGTCATTATCACTTTATTGCCAGTTATCGCAGGGTTCTTATCAGCACATCCACATGGTAAATGAATAAACCCTTTCACGACGCAGCTCTGGCACAAATGCTAACCGCAGGCTGGGATGAGAGAGCAGAGCTCCAGGCAAGGCAGAGGATGCCCGTCCTGCCCAGCAGGCACGCGCCCAGCTGGGCAGCACTGCCGTCCTTGGAGGCTTTATGCAAAGCAAAGAGATTTGGTGATTTAAAGACAAACAGGACCATATCCAACTACTAAACCCTTGACCTGCCTATTCCAGCCAAAACCACAGCAGGAGCTGGTGACACACCAACCACTGCTGGGGCTGACCGAGAGGGGACCCACACTCCCGGCTCTGCTCTCAGGGCACTGATGTGGCTCTTTGCCTGCATCAGAGATGCGCAAGTATGTTACGGGGTAGGATTTAGCTTTCAGGGCTTAATTCAGTGTCTCACTCCTGAGTAGGCTTTACACGTTACCGAGATAAAGCACTTAGTAAATACTGATGAGAGAGTCACAGCGTATAAATGTGCTGCTGGTGGTGGTGGGCTGTATTTTGGTGAATATATGGGAGAAACATTTACATGCACTTCCAAGACACCTGAAGGGGATCCTCCGAGCGAAATCTATGCCTCTTCCACTCATACGCACACATATAAAAACACAACACCGGTCTAAACTTTCACTGTGAAGTCAGTTGTATGCCAAGTGACTGAAAAATCCCTTCACTGCACCAATTTCCTGATTGTTTACATGCAGACTGGTGCTACCTTTCCTGTTAGATAGGGTTCCCATAGCAACGTTACTTTTATCACAGAAGACGATTCACCAGATTAAAACAGACGCCTTCAGGTAATTAAAATACATGAAATTTCTTTGTTATTTACACTTCTGCTAGCGAGGAACCACAATACTCAATTCAAACCAGGATGCTGAGGATCTTTGCGATCGAACAAACAAGAAATAAAGCTGTCAGTGTATGTCTAGTACAAAATGGGGACTTGCCAGCTGCAGGAGGCATTGCACACAAAAAGCCTCCCAGTTTGGAGCACGCGATGCAGAGAAGGGCAGGCTGTGCAACCTGGTATTTGCATTCGGAGCTGGTGCCAGAAGGTTGGGATGAATGGCCTGGTTTATTTTCTAGAGAGGCAGTTTTCAAGAGAAGACATAATGCAGTGGATGCATAAGAGCTTTAATCCTGGTGTCCTGGTCTGAATGATGGCGAAGGGTGGATTTGAATGTGGTCAACTGTTTCCCAGGTGATTTCAGGGGGACATAGTATTTGCCACCTCTGCCTTGCAAGGCATTTAACCTCCAGTTTACTAGAGACTGTGCAAAACTCATTCTTCCTGAAATTGCAAAATTTGAGTTCCCATTAGAAGAGCTCAAAGATCCAAACTGGTGCATCTAATCCTTTCCATCTTTGTCCAAAGAGTTTGCATTTTGGATTTTGCTTTGCCCCCTTAGCACTTCCAGAGGGAGGGTGCAGGGCTGACTCCCAGCTTTACCCTTGAGATGCTCGTGGCTGCCCCAGCCTGTCACAGGTGAAGGCAAACGCAGGATTCAATCTCTCCTGTAAGGTGACAGGGATTGGAGCAGCTCTGGGAGTGCTACTGCTGGAGTTGGAGCAAAAAAGGAAACTTAGCAGGGAAAGTTGGATCTGGAAAAGCAGCCTTCCTCTGCACGCTGAAGGGCATTTTGCACAGCGAGCGGGTTTCCTTCTGCTGGTTGATGTGGCCATCAGGTAAGAGCTGGGAGGTTGGAAGCAGGTGTTTGTCCTTGTCCTGAGTGAACAGAGAACCCAGCCAGTAAAAGGACTTCGCCTAGCGAGCCGAATCAAACTGCTCGTTGCCCTCCGTGGTGGTAACAACGAAGACAGGGTCATTCAGACAGCTATATTTCAAGCTGCTTCACTGTCAAGCTAGATTCAATGCCACAGCATCTTTGTACGGCTTCCAGTAAACTGAAGTGCAGAAAGCCCTTCTTGAATTAAATCTGTCCTCGGTATATTTTAAGATCTTTGTTTCTAATTAACGTTCAATTTGACTGACTGCTATGGAAAGTTTTCTTGTTTGGAAGTATTGGGAATATTAAATCCAATGTTGTTCTTAACTGTGTGCCTAACTGCACCACTTCTTATTTAGTCCACAGCTAGAGACTGGAGGAGCAAGGACTTCAGTCACACTGTGTAAGAGGCAACTTTGACTTTAACAGCAGAGGCAGTTTGGGCTTCCAGCCTTCTTCATCCCTACTTTGAGATAGACTGTTTCAGCAGAGGTTTAGCATTTGTTGTCTAACCCTTGACAAGCCCTAACTCCTCCCAGCAGCTACCACTACACAGTCCGGTGGTGGATGAAAGCAAAATGACATTTAAATGCAGGGAGGGGTGTCCTCATCCTTTTCTCTGAGCTTCTTAACAATTTCTCATGGAGATGAACGGAGCAACTCACCCTCTCAGAAGTGAGATTCGCAGTCCCCACGATCCATGAAGACCCATCGTACAGAGTCACGTTTCAAGCTTCTTTGCCAGACGTTATAACCAGGAAGTTTTTTCTAAAGTTACGAAAGAAGAGCGAACTTCCATTATTTGGTTTTAAACACCATGTCCAACTTTGCATGACACAGAACTGCAATTAAAACCTGACAGTAACATGCAGCTGAAAGTACACCAGCCCCTGGCAGTCCAGTTTAGCCCCTGGAAGGCCAATCTAATGCTGTCACAGATATTTCTATTGTAAATGGCCCATGAAGTCCATATGTGACATCGCTGTGGCCCTGCAGTGTTCTTTTTATTGTCCTGGCATATCTTCAGAAAGGCACATTTGGTTTTGGGAAGATGAAATGGAAATAAATTTTAATGAAAAATGCGTACAGAAGTGATTACACAGAAGGAAATTAAACCAACAGTGTTATGTCTCGCAAGTCTCCTCTACCCTTTGAATAAGCCGGTTATCTCTTGGTTTAAAAAACAAACAAACCAACAAACAAACAAACCCCCCACCGACCACAAAGAACTGGAAGACAGGACAGCATCCATAAAACAAAGTTATAAACCCAGCCAACACCCTTCATTCCTCTGGGAAAAATGTTGATTTGGGGTTATTTGGAGCAAGTTTAGATGCTACCATGGAGCTTTAATGACGCTGACACTGCAGACTAGCCCAGTCGGCTACTCAGAGGCTGCTTGCAAGGGCTTTGGGTTTGCACTGACTGGTGATCTCTTTCTGGTGAATCCATCTATTCCTTACTGCAGCCTGAGCTGCAGACTAAACCTAACGCCAAAGCAAATGACTCATGTGAAAAGACGGCAGCCTACAGGCTCAGATGACCACCTGAATAAGGTTTTGAACTCGTAAAACATTTCTAAATGAACAGAAAGGCATATGATGCTCTGCATTTGGAGAACAAAGAGGATGCCAGGAACGGCATGTTCAGTTCCTCACTGCCCTAAGACCTTTGGCTCATCTGTAAATCCTCCGAGCAGGCTCTGGTGACTTTTCACTCTCTCACAGCAGCATCACACAAATTAATGCCCAGTAGCTCCAACTTGTAGTTACCACAAAAATAACAAGACTACAGACTTTGAGCACAGGATGCTCACAGACCCACTCAGACTCACAAGAAGTGTTGGATCTCTGCTCTGGAGGGTAAATTAACCAGCTGACTTTGTGCAGAAGAAACCACGTATGCTCACGCAGCAGTGGTAACCTGGCCACGGAGGCAGTAACCCCACCGAGGGGCACTAATCAGCCTCTGATCTGTGAGCCTCTTCCAGTTGTTCACAACCGTACCAATCTTTACAATGCAAACCTTACCTGCTCAGAGATATTTGGCTTAAAACTGCAAACCACTTATTTTCTAGACATTAAATTTTAGTATAAAATTGCAAACCCCATTGTAAAAACTACCCATTCCCTACAATAGCCAAGCAGCGCACACTAATGCTGCTGGCACACATTCCTGCCAGGCTACACCTAATCATTGCACGCTGAGCTGCGGCACAACTACAAAAGCAGGAATTAACAGAGCTGTTGTAGATCATAAGTATGTTCAGCTGGAAACTTACTGAGAACAGCGGCCATAAAACATACCATTGTCAGATCATTTGGAAGAGGAGGTGCCTGGACTCTGGTGGTCCTCCAGCAGCACATTACTGCTGCCGAGGTGGTCTTTGGACTGCAGTACACTTTGCCCCAAGCATCGCTCCCAGCCCTGTCACCGTGTTCAACTCTGCTTGGGCAAAGGGCAGACGTAGGGTGTTTTGTGTCATAACACCATGAGACGTGGCTGCCTGAGAGGTTCCTGTCTAGTCTAAGACCTCATTCAGGTTCTCCACAGCCAACGAAGGATGGTAGCGCTTCCTGAGGACAATGCGTCTCACCTGCCCCAGCCATCTGCCCTACACTGGCATGAACTCCAGGGATCCCACAGAAATATCTTGGATTAGACGTGACTCATGGAGTGATTCAGGTACCTAAACATAAGTTTCTAGTGACTCAGCTCTTAATTGATTATACTGGTCACAGCCTATCCGGTAAAAGTCAATGTGAAGGTCATTTTGAATGAAAAAACAGGCATCTTTCTAGGGATGTTTACTAGCTTTGATGCTTCCCTATAGATTTGCTTGTTTTGGAAAATGCAGTGACAACGTACAGTATCTTTGAAACAAAGCCTAACTCATTTATCTGTACAAGCATGACAATCAGAGGCGGCGGGTAAAACAGTGGTTTCTTACTCTGCCTTAGCATTTTCTTCAGGCTTAGGCGCGGCCACTTTAGTCCTCTTATCCTGCTTCTCCTGCCCACAGTTTGTGTGCCTTTGCGCTCTCCCCTTGGACTGCCTGCACAACAGTTGCCTTATTTAAATTGTTTTTCAAATCATAGTTTCTCACCTTCCTTAACAAGGGAGGCTGTTCCCTACCTGGGAAGAGACGTCCATTATACGTTAAGCAACAGTGGAGAGGAAACCCCAGGATAACTCGGTGTTACCTTGCAGCAAGCAACATCACTGTCAGCAAGCAAAACATCACACAGTGGTCCTGAACATATTACAAATTTCTTTTTTTTTTTTTTTAATTAAATCTGGACTCAAACCATCAATGCCCCAATTCTGAAAGAAACCCCTATAAACAACAGTTCAACTGGGCCTTTGCTGAGACACAGCTAATTTTATGCTTCATCAGAAAGAACAGATTTCACTCCCAAGAATAATTTTAATCCTGTTCCTAATTCACATACATTAACACTCACAAGTGATTAGAGTTGCACAACATGAAGTAATCAAGGTTAAGCACTGTACATAACGCTCAGCAGTTTCTGCCCAAGGCAGAACATACCCTCAACAAATTTTTTAGCAGGGTTGCCCTTTTGAGACTACCTGTGGATTTTCTGTTGACAAAAATATTTCCTTTATTCCCATGGTATTTGCCAAATGTATTCCCTGGAACACCAAAAGAGGACAGTAAAGAGGCTGCCTTCATAACCCTTCATACACAACTTACGGTTTGTATGAGGCCCTCTGAGCCTCTTTTGTTTGGCTTTTTCAGTCATCTGAATGAATTTACTTTGGGTCAAATCCAGAAGTCTTTATTGAGGCAAAGATTCATTGCCTCCAAATGACCAAATCTTGAAAGAATCCTCAGTCCCAAGTAAGCAAACTGTCAATTCAATCAGGCTACCACTCCGCTAACAAATTAAATATGCTTGGGACCATTCTCTTCGTTATTGGACAGCTGGCACAGGATGACCCGTGTCCATAATGCCTAACTCTTTCAAGCTGCAAAACAAAAAGGTTGTGTGCAAATTGCCTAAGGGAAGGGTTGACCCATGCTGACTTCTGCACCATGCCCAGGGAGTGCTGCCCGGCACGGGCCAAAAGCATGCCATGGACTGCTCTTACATCTGAATGGTATCAAGGACTGACCTCCTGCACCAGGGAACATGATTCCAAACTCCTTGAACATGAGCACAGATGTAGCCTCAAATCCAACTTGGGTCAACAGTTGTTAAATTTGCATGGTCCTTAATCAGGGAAAGTATCATTGAATCCAAATGCAAAAAGTGAGCCAAGGCTTCTGAGTCTAGCAAAATATTACACTCTTCAGCTTAATCTTGGAAGCTTGAACTTGCAAAGTTTTCCAGTTATAATACCTTCTTGATGCAGTTGATAGGAAAACCTGATTAATTCTTGTGCGATCCACCACGTTACTCTTTCTTCACTTAATCCCTCATGGATAAGAGTGAGAGGAAGCATGAACAGAGTAGGATAAATTGACACTGACTATTGACAAAACAATGTTGTGAAATAATCCAGCTGATTCAATATGTTTGGTATTGAACATATTGCTGCCCCTGAGCAGCAGCAGCGAGGCAGATCTGGGCTTTGGCTGCCTTGGCACTGCACAGAAACCGTGGCGTGATGCCTTGCTCTGCTTGCCGCCGCCACCTCCTCCTCCTCCTCGGGCACGGCTCTTGTGTAAGAAATGACTAATGCCACATTCAATTTCTTTAATATGCCTTTGCATTCTCTATACTGCAATGGAGATTTATATTTGAGTCTGAACAGGGAGAACCTGTACCAAAGAGATGAGAAGGACAGCCAAAGCTGGAGGGACTCTTGGACTTGCCACCAGTCAGCTTCTTGCTGGTGGCTCAGAAGTCATCCTCCCTGAAGGGCACCACAGTCCTGTTCAAGAGAGCACCTTTAGTTTAAATCAATTATTTCAAAGTGTTCACTGCCTGCTCCAGCATCTGCTCCCTTCAGAGATCTCACACCACCACCAAGGGGAGTGTTAAACACGGACCCAGAGCTGCGCTTCGCAACGTAACCTCTATTTAGCACCTTTCCTCTGGTTCTTATCTTACCCATCTAGTCCATCACTTCTCCAGGCCAAGCACTATGTTAAAGAATGTCTCAGAACCTCAAAACCTCTGAAGGTGGCTTTTCTTCTCTATTGCTTGGAGTACTTCAAAAAAACATTACATAACTTCTGTTGTCCATGTGATACAGGCAGTATTGTACCATCTGCATTTCACGGTCAGGGAAAGAGAGACAGAGAGCACTGACGTACCCGAGGAAAGGTTATCAAATTAAATGGAGCAATGGAAAAAAATCATCCTGTAACCCACAGTTTGTATTTCTACAGAGTTTAGGATGATATGAAAGTGAAACCACTCGATCAAAGAAAAATTTCCAGTCTATTGTACAGCCGATTAGGTTTTTCTTGTATGCTGAGCTGTTTCCCAGTTCCTGAAGACATTTAACCTGCAAGCACTGCTGCAGCAGCCTCAACGGAGGAGCTGGAAGTTGTGTGCAGGTGCATTAAATGCCCAACCAAGGCTTCATGTGTGTTCGGTGCCCTCCCATGCAGCCCATGGGCATGTGCCCTGTGCATGGCACAGCTCTGCACGTCCCGCGGAGACCAGGAACGCCCACCACACAGATCTCTTTTGGACAGAGATTCATTTTCCCCATGTTTGCTGCACTCGTACATTCTGGTCTCCAGCACAAGCAGAATGGGAAAACACAGGGAACACACACCCCTACACCAGGCAAAGGTGTCCATTGGCACGAGCTTGCTGCAGGGACGAGACTGTGGCTGCATTGTGATTTGGCCAGAGTACAGAGAATGGAGGCAGGGAAATGGCCATGGTAGTGTGCAATAACAAGGGTCCCAATATTCCAATTTACCAAAGCTGATGTGCTGTTTTGCCCATGCTCTCAGCTCTGCAAGCGAAGGCTGCTCTGTGGCTGGGACGCAAAGAGCAGCAGTTCAATCCCTCACCCCCAGACACCATCATCACCATGGGATTACACAGTGTGTGCTGCAACTTCAGCATTAAAGTGAGAAACTCATCTACACCCAAACTTAAAAAAAAAAAAAAGACATTATGGAGAAGCAGGCTGAGCTGGGCACACCACGAGTAATAATTTCTGACCCCATGCTGATGCTGTTAGTTATGAGAAAATTGTTTATTCTCTCCTCCTTCACCTATTTTAAGTTGTTTAGAATTCTTCACCCCTGTCACAGAAACTCAGAGTTATATTACCAACCTCCGAAACAGTCTCCTCGCAGCACAGCATGGTGTTACAAGCCCTGTACAACAGTTCTGTGTGCGTACAGAGCAGGTAAGAGGCTGGTGGAGGCTGGTCCTCCCAGGCATTAGCAGAGCTTTGCTCAGGGCTGGCCTTGTTTGCAAGGCCCGATATGTTCTGCATTGACATCAGTCAGGTCTTTTACAACATAAAACTGAAAAAGAAAAATAAAGGAAAGAAGTAATTGCACCAGGAGTCAGGAAAAACAGGACGAAAGGGAAAAAAACGTCTACTGTAACTCCAGGGGAAAAGAGTGAGGCAGTGAAATATTCCACCCTAACTGCTCAGAAGGAAAGTATTGACTACTTCTGAGAACAAAACTATTATCACTAAATTTGTATTTCAGGATGTTAACTCCATGCCCAAAAAGTGTCTCTGACGAGTCCAATGGACTGCAAAGGGAGTGATTAGGTGCAGCAAAGTATTTTGGAAAATGCTCTCTACCCTCTGCCGGTCCTGCATAGCTTTCCAGCATTTAGATATCACTAATACTTGTCCATCTGCATGCACACTACCTTGCCTCCAACCACCCCATAAACATTTCCTGGTTTCTACTGCCCTACAGTCCTTCTGCATTTAAAGTTACTCCTCCTGATTCAGGTATGTGCAATTATTTCCAATGGATCACCAAGCTGTAAGGTAGCGTCAACACTCCCCCAGCCACCTCCAAACCATCACCTGAATAACCTCAGGACAACAAACCCACCGTGTTGCTCTCTTCTGATCACTTTACATTTGTTGTCCCCGTAGCCCCATGCCATAGTCTGCCCAACGTAGCCTTTGCCAAAGCCCACAGGATGGTCCCAGTAATCAGCCAAGAGATGCAGCAAATAAACCCTGCTACCATCAGGAGGAATTGCAGCACTTTATTTGTCAGGGGTTTTGTTCTTCTGGAGAGCGGGCAGTCAGCAGTACCCGTTTGCAGGAATGCTATAAGGGACAGTCACCCACCAGGTGACAGGCACATAGTCTTTTCACTCAAAGTCATCCTTGAAAAACGCCACCCAGCCCTCCTGTCCCAAACCTGTGGTTACGTAGGAGACTTCAGCTCCAGTGCTACCCAGCAAGGTGCCTTTACCTGCATGAAGTGACTCTCAGCACAGCCCTGACAGGCTGAGGGATTCATCGAGCACAGAATAGAACAGGGACGGGAAGTAAAGCAATTGCATTAGACAAGACAGACAGAAATTCTTCTTTTATTTTTTAGTGCACTCAAAAAAAAAAAAAAAAAAGAAACTGCAAGGAGACACTGTGGATGAGCAATGGGTTAGCAGCTTAGCAATATCTCCAGAAGAAATTCAGTACCATTTTCCGTTGCTCTCGAGAGCTGTGATGGACGAGCTCACCATTCACATCTTCCTGCTGTTAAACAGAGCTGACTGTCACTGAGCTTGCTCCTCGTTTGCCTTGACCTTTCAGGAAGGAACAGGGTAAATCTCCACGAGGTTTCACGGCAGGCTTTGCAATCATTGAGAGCTGCCAGTCTCTCCCCCAACACCCCATGGCCAGGTCAGCACAACCCAAGGGATGGTCGTCACTGCTTGATCACCTGAAGTCACTGTCTGTACCTCTGAGCAAGGTGGAGTCCCACCAATGTCAGGCTCCAGGGTCACAGTCAGAGCCCTGCACATGAGACAGGAGGCCAGTGATCTCTTTCTAACACAGAAATGTTCAGTTGAAAAACACAGCTGGCAAAAATCACAGAGGAAGGTTAGCGTTAAAGATCCAGGCAAGAAAAAGCAACATGAAATTGTTGCTCCCTAACACAAAACCTGAAAATGGGACAAAGCACATCCCAGTGCTCTGCTATTACACAGTGCAAACCAATTGTTTCTGCAAAAGAAATAGTTCGGAGGGTTTTTTTCCAGCCAAAAGAAAAGCAGAGCAAGGACTAATCAAATTCAGTGTTCTTCAGCAATATAAATCTAATTTTTCCTGCTCCAATGTCGTTTCAATCATTTGAAAACAAAAGTGAAACCTTTAACACGTATCTTGCTTTTCTTGTAAGTGTTTGAAAGACCAGAGGGTCTCAGTACATCGGTATCACTCCGCAAGCGTTACTGAGTTCATCTCCAAAAGCCTCTTGGAAGTCATTGAGTAAGAGGTTAGTCATAGAGGCAGGTAATCACAAAAACGGTGGAACAGACCTGAAGGTCCAGGATCAGGGTGGGGTCTGGTCTGGACCTCACAGGGTTGTGCATCCCCAGAACGAAGCGTTAGCCGTTCACTTGTTCCTTGCTGATATTGATGCAACAAATGTGCTGGTTGCTTTTGGTGCCGGAGAAAGCGCGGTACCCCCTGCCAGCTGCAGACCACAAGCAGGGAGCAGATATGTTCAGCTTAGGGAAAAGCAAGAAGAGATTTTAAATAAGCTACTTAATCAAATTCACTAAGCAACATGGTAATTTCACTCTGGGTTTGGGTTTATTTATTTATTATTTCCAATCTGTACTTATTGCTTCTCTTTCCTTAATTTCTGCCCGCTATTTGGCTGAAGTTTACTCTCTCTGGACCACAGATCAGCCTCCCAGGAATAAGCAAGGCAGTGGAAAACATGCATCCAGATCCTGGTCAAGATTTTGCGTACTCAAAAGCTTTGAGCACAGCATTTTTAGGGTATATCTTGAGTGCACAGTTTGGACCTACCCTCCCATTAGCTCATCCACTGAGTTGCTAGCATCGTCCACAGGTGTGGAGGTGAGAGTTCAGGGACAGCATTCATTAAACATTAAAAAAGGAAAAGGAACTGTGCAAGATGCTGGAAATGGTGACCTGGGAGGGGAAGAAAAAACTGAACCAGCACTGTTCTGCTCAGAAGCAATTTACCACTGACTAGCACATGTTTGGGTTTTTGTTTGTGGTTTTTGTTTTTAATTTTATAAAATTGCTTCTTGCCATTAAGTGTTACTTGCGCCACCTAAACTTGACTTATTTTTGCCAGCTCCTCCTGTAATCTGTGACCTCCTTCCTCCCAGAGAAACAAAGCCATGGTGGATAGAAGCACTGCAGATTTACTAGATAATTGAAATCATCACAGAAAATAACATTATACGCTCTAGACTTTGCCTTGAAAGCATCAGAGACATGCATATTTATAGCATTAAAAAAAAAAAAAGTGAGCTTTAAAAAAAATTTACATCTTGGACTAGATACGGCTTTTAATTTTAAAACACAAGTCAACCCTTGCTCATGATGGTGCTGGGCTGGCACTGAGGGAGCTCTGACCTGGCCGTAATGATGCAGTTTTTCTCCTAAAGTTACAAATGTACCACAGCTCCCTTCTGGGAAGATCCCCGCTATAAAAAAAAAAAAGGGTAAGAAGAGTTGCTGAAACTCTGTCAGGTGCCTGAGTGCCAACAAAAGTGCAGACTTGAGCCATTTCTTCAGACGGATTTGACGATGGCAATATCTACCCCCTAAGAAAGTAGCTGAGCTGTATCCCTTCCCGTAGCACGTTTCATGCCGACCACAAAAGGGAATGTTTGCTTACAAAGCAATTGTTTTAAAGCCAACTCCTGACTTTTTAATTTATTGAATATTTGTTCCCCTTGACTGAAACTTCAGCAGTCTTTCCCTGCCAGAGCTAATATTTTAAATCGTGTATTTTAACATCATTTGCATAACTTTTTCAAAACATGTTATCCCTATCCATGTCCTCCTATTTTACATCCTGCCTAATCCCAAGGTCAAGGAACTCAATAGGAGCCCCTTGATTTTTCCGGGCTGGACAGGTATTTACAGACCCAACAAGAGAAGTCTGCCAGCGATGTGCTGCATTCGCCACGGGCTCTCACCTCTCTCCTGCGTACACTGGACGCTTGACAGCAGGACCGCTCTTGGTTTGTTTTTATTCACTCTGTGGCATGTATTTTAAACTTTTATCCTTGCTCAAAAAGCCAGCAATTATGCTTGCAACATTCTTTTGTAAGGTCTTTCACGGCCACAACAAAGTCCTCAGTCAAAACCTGAGTAACAGCTAAAATCAGTCTTTTCTAAAACATTCTTTTCCACAGGAATAAAGATGTTATGGAGAAGATGTCTACAAGCACAACCGCCTTTCTGCTCAAAAAGCTGCAGGAAATTAAGACTACGCAAGCAGGAGTCATTCACCTGTGAGCCACAAAAGCAGAGATGTGCCAAGAGGGATCCTGACCTGAAGCTTGGTAGAGTTAATGGCAATGCTCCGTCTGGCTCCTCTGAGCCAAAGCCCATCCTGACTCAGAGCAAGAGGGTCTCATCCTGATGCTGTTCTGTCAAAACCCAGTGGGGTCTTCTGCACCCATCCACACAACCTGGGCTTTCTCATGCTGCTTACCCCCAGGACTTTTGGACAAGAGCACACGTGCATTTCCCGTTATGTCTTTGCTAAGGTAGGTCGAGGTGAAAGAGCGAGAAGAACATGGCCATTCTGTGTGCTTCCAACCAACATCGCTCCCATGTTGGCACTTATCTTTCAGTATTGTCATTACGAAAAAGGTTGGTTTCGTTGCATGTCTACTGTCCACACAACCTAATAGCAATATTTATCAAGATGCCTGATTGACTTATTTTGGTTTTATGAGGTGCCCTGTTGCAATCTGTTGTATAAATAATACAGCTTTTAATTAAGGATCTATAAGCAGATGGTTGACAAGAGTAGTTACCACTAGGACCAGGTATGTATGAAGCTATTTTGCATACCATATTACGCAAGGCGATTGACCCGTTGGATGTATTATTCAACGGTTCTACTCTGTCCTTGTGCTCCCTCCACGTAAGAGTCTCACGGTATTCATTTCAGGATGGGAACAGGACCAAACCCATTTCCCACCAGCAGCCAAACGGCCCCTGTTTGACAACCAACCTGATAAAAAACTACTGGTGATTCTGCTTCTATATCAGTGTACAAAAATTGGTTTTCATCAGCTAGTTTTTGGACAGCTCATCCAGAAGTTGCCTTCTGAGTCACATCCCACCTCCCATCCAGGAAGGTGCTTATGAGCCCAGCCCAAAGGAAAGCACACCACTCCCTAGGTGCCTTTTGTTTGGTAGGGTCTCTAGCCTGTTCGAAGCAATTTCTCTAAGAGAGGATTTTTGACTCTGAGTTGCATCATCTGTGGGATGCAGCAATCTGACATGATTTAGAGGAGGAGAATAAAACACCCAGCTGAAAGAGCAAGGAAAATTAAGGTGTGAGTGGACTAAATACATTGAATGAACTGGAAACCAACAGCAACACTGAGGTCAAAAATAAAGAAAATAAAAATTCTCCTTATGCTCTCAATAAAACAACAGCAGGAGACTTAGATTTTTGCTTGTTTTTCCTCACATTTCTGACTGCCATCCTCATCTTCAATGCTTGTAAAGGAAATAAGACTTATAGATAGCATTTTTGTTCCTCTAAAGCAAGACATTTCAAATTGAAACACAGAAGGAGAGACTTGGTGCAAGCCCTCACAGGCCCACACCTACCATGCTGCTGGACGAGCGGGACTCTCCGCATCCTGCTGGGACAGCACCAGTCTGCAGCTGCACACAGGGACATTTCCTCTGCTGCTTCCCCAGGACTTGGTTGTCCCCTGCACACCTCTCTGGGGGTGGTACCTACAGTTGGGTGAAGCATCACCTCCTGATGGGGTCAGGTGCTACCCCAGCTAGCACCAAGACAGCCAGCCACAAGGCACAAAGGCTGATCAGGCCATTGCTTTCATGCGTGTCTCCTATTTAAGCACTGATCAGGCCAAATCATGTTTCACTGGCTTGGTTTGAAAAATCGCAGGTCATTGGGCTGCTATTGGGCTGCAGACTGTGTGTTTGCATGCAGCGTGTTTGCTTTTTCCTGATGCTGCCTGGAAATACCCCCACGCCCTTGCTGTGGAAAGCTGATGAGGGTTTTGTTAACAGAGAACTATTTTTCCCAGTCCTTTAAATTGAGCAGGAAGACTTTTAAAATTTCTCTCCACCACAATCAACTTGATGATAATTCATACCTCTCAGATCAGCTGGCCCATATTTACGGTGTTACCCAGCACAAGCAGCGGGCGGGCGGGATTGCTGTAGGAAGCGGTGGACCCTCCACCGGCACGAATCAGCCCAGCCGTGCCGACTTGCGAGGCCGTCGGCTGATTCCTGCCAGCTGAGCCTCTGCCTTCGCCTCCTGTGACTCATCCTCCTCCGAATCAAACCAAGAGCCCCCAAACTGCAGGCTGAGTCACAACTGCTTTGAAGGTGGGAGTGGGGTGGCTTTTGTGTCACCCCCTCCCTGCCTTGGGAGGGAGTGCCGGGGAGGAGGTTGTCTCTGCGGCAGTAAACCTCGAGTCAGAGCTCTAAAAATAATATCAGGAGGAACAAGAAAGGCTTCTGAGAACAAGACTCCCCCCATTTCAGCTGCCTCCCATAACAGCGCTTCAATCTGCTTCTGCAGGGGCAAGGGGGGGACGGTGGATGTGTGATGCAGGGGATGACCAAGTTCCTGAGGACTGTAATTACACAGGATTAAAATGCACAGCTCTGCAGTTACATTTTGACAGAAAATTACAACCTCAACAGGGGGAAATGTCAGGAAAGGGCACCGATAAAGCAGAACACGCAGGGCAAATTCAGCTCTGATTTAAGCACATATGGCTCCGCTGATGGATTTGGCCACTTGGTATCCACTGACAGCTATATATTACCCAGCGGTCCTTCCTACCAGAGGCAAAATCACAAATTTACCTTAGAGATGGCATGGCTCTGGCTCTAGATTTCTGCTTCGGTGTTGGGTATTAATTTCTTCCCTCCCCACAGATGTCTGCTGCTTCTCCTGCGGAGAGGAGCCCGCAATGGGTTCCCTGGCCGGGCACAGCCTGCCATCGCTCCCCTCCTGCTCTCCCCTGGCCAACAGCAACCTGGGCTGCCCACCCCCTGCTGCCTGCCTTCAAAATCATTAATTCTCATAAGGAAGAACATCTCCTTTAACTGCACAATGTCAAATGACTCTTCAATTTAAGCGCTCATTTGTTTTCATCAATCCAGACCCGAGCTGCTGCGCTGCTGTGCAATGAGACCAACTGGTAGTATTCCACTTGGGAATATGGGCAGACTTGGAAAGACTCAGATAATCCACTGCCAGCAGGAAATAATATCTTATAAGTCATGGAAAAACCCAGAAAAAAATGGAGGATAGACTTGGATAAGCGCTATGAATAGGGACTTAGGAGGGTGGGTAGGGGCTGTCGCTGGTTGTCTTCGAGAAATCCGTTAGGCTGAATATCCGCATTTCCAAGTAGGACTAAACCATCCACCAGGAGATTGGGTTTGCTCAGATGTTGCTTTAACGTTCAATTTATTCAGAGTAATTTAGCTTCATTTGGGGAGTTGCAAATGAACTGTTACTTGCTCTGTGTCAACAAAACACTAGGGTTTCTTGCTTAAAAAAAGAAAGGAAAACACACATCTCGTCAAGCCAATGTTCCTTGTTCACCATCCCCCTCTCCGAAGACCAGCTGGTGGAGAGCGACCTGGGACGAGTCACTCACCGGCGGCTGGTGATGCTCCGCGGCAACTGTGTCGAGGTGTAACACACCTCCAGACTCGTGCCCAGCAGGAAAAGGGAAATTACTCTGTTAAACAGCTATTTCCAGAGTGAAAAGTGGAAAGAGTGAAACACCCAGCAAACTGCATCTTCCTGCACCCCCTCCCATGTGCTTCAACACCAGAAAATTCATAGAAACCCCAGGACGAACTGGCTTTGTGGTTTGGTGTGAGCACAGGATGATAAAAATTGCCTGCATGCGTGCACATCTATAATGTATTTAAGGAACCAGTGTTGTCGGGCACTGCGTGCCCTGTGTGTGGCACAGAGCACCAGGCAGCTCGTGCTCCCCCGTGAATGGGAAAGAAAAGTGGGAATTCAAGCTGGGTGAAGCCTGCTTATACATACGTTACTCAGCAGGGTGGGAGGGGGGGTTAAATAACTGTTACACACAATAATATGTGCTACCTTACAGCAAAACTTCATTATGCATAACTCTCCTTACTCCTATCTGTGCAAAAAAAAACACCCCAGGAAATTCCGTAGTGCTAAAATTAGCAACCAAGTCTCCATTCAGATCTTGAACTAGAAACAATCCTATATCAGGACAATAAAGTTGTTAATAGAAGACCAATTTTAATTTCTCCTTCAAGCATAGATCTGGATGGATCTGCTCTGCATATTGGTTTTAATCCCTTCTGCTGCCATTGGTCCTCCTGTTCCTCCTGCCTGAGCTCAGCCCCGCTGTGGGGCTGCTTCTGTGCAGGCAGCGGGTAGCAGTGAAAGCCAGGCAGGTCCCCACTGTCCCCTGGGGTGACCGGTGCCACTGCACAGAAGCAGCTTCTGGGTCAGCAGCAACCGGTTGCCATTTCCACAAAGCACAGAGCAGCTTCCCCCCCGCCCCGGTCCCTCAGCTTGATGCTTCCCATCGGGAAGGACTTGGTGGCCAGCCCCAGTTATCCGGGCTGCAGAACAGTCAGCGCTGCACCCCTCAACTCAGCACCTAGCTGTCAACCAGCATAAAAGGAATGGCAATAAGAAACTGGGATTAAAACCATTTTTATTAGACCAGTGGGAAAATAGTGAAGCATTAGCATTTTTTAATTGCTTGTGATACTCTGTGATACATGAGATGATGACGAACACTAAGCAGAGGGCTTTTCCTGCTTCCCTTTGTAGTGCTGCACGATTCCTCCACTGCTTAGGTTTGTTTGCTTGCTTTCTCATGCTTCTGTATGGTTAAAAACTGCCTGCCATTAGCTTTGCCCACCCCATGAAGCTGCCAGCACGTGCCGTGTGTCCTGAGCCTGGCTGGGGCACCTGGGGTCCCTGTTGTCCCCAAGGGAGGCCATTGAGCTGCGGCACATCTCCTTTCCCTGCAGCAAAGGCAGCGAGCCCGCAGACCTGGCTCATGGCTCGATGCAGGGCGTCAAAATGCAGTTCAAATATTGTATTTTTTGCAGGCCAAGTCAAATGCAATTACCCGAACAAGAAGACTGTGGATGAGGGTGACCGCACTCGGTGGATCCAGGAGGTAAATGCCATCTCCAGCGCTGGGTGGTGAGGACCACTGAAGACTTACACCCTCCTCGAGGAGCTGGAGAGGGGATGGAAGGGGGGGGGGCTTTCCCTCACCTCCTCCCCTGCCTGCAACAGGAGTAATTTTCTAACCAGCAGTTGTATAAGCCATGAGAAACGTGATTGAATCATATGCTTCAGAGTCCTTGCTAATCTCTGTTCTCATAAATCAAGAAGGTAAATATAGATCAGTTATTGCCCGGGTTTATCAGGGTATATTTTAGCAGAAGCCGGGCTGTCGATGCTTTATGTGGACAGGGAGGACACACCTAGCATTAATCTGGTTTGTCTAATTGATGTGTTTGTTTCTCTTTTGCTGACTGGATACATTAAGAAATTACTCATTCACTCCTCCTGGTTTGTAATTGAAATCTACTTTACTGTACCCAAAAGCAGGAAACAAAGCAAAACTCTTCGTTTTCCTGTGTGCTCTGCCCAGACGAGGCGGCACCAGCTCCTTCTTCAGCACTTGTTTCCAGCTCCGTTCAGCGCTGGTTTCATGAGACTGAAAACATCACCCCAGATTAGGTAAACGTTTTCATAAAAGCCATTAACTCCTCTGTGGAAAAGCCCAGTGGATTTTTCCATAAGACGTAATTTTTAAAAGCTTGTCTTTATAAATGTGCAAAGTTAAGGGCCAGGAAAATAACAATTAAAAAAAAAAAGCAGAATGGGTCAACGGAAACAGCATTTCATTTATGTACAATCCATCTGATTTCAAGAGCTACATTATCTCTATACCTGGCCCACGCCAAAACCCATTCCTCAAAACGTGTATTTTTTAGCATTAGATCGAACTGAATTAGAAGCAATACTATTATTTGGTTTGCATTCTGGATCAACCTTTTTTTCTGTCTACATGCTAGTGGAAAAACTTATTTTTTTCCTCAACATTCCAATCATTTCCCTGTGTTGTAAGAGCAGAATCTTTTTGCATACTAGCTGGCACATCAGTGATGAAAAACACGCTGTCCTAATATCCTCCCCCAGCACTGCAGAAGCTTCCTTGAAACCTATTTACTGCTAGGATGCGCATATTAATGTCTTGTCTTATTTGCCTCAACAAACAGAAAGGAGGCTATTTTAAGTTACTAGAAGATACACAATCTAACCAAAAATCCAATCTTCATTTTCTAGAGAAGCCATCTGGTTCATGTTCCTCCTTTTACATGACTTTTAAAACATCTTTGGAGTAGTCTTAACGGACAACGCACCCCCAAGTATCAAAGGCGGGTCGTTAGAGGATGGTTGCCCCGTGCCATGAGACCCGACACACAAAGTCATTGCACCGAAGCCAGCGGAGCCGGCAGCTGTGCGGCTCGAGATCCCATTTGCAGCTCATAAGTGAGCCGGGACCCTGATCGCTGATAATGATATAATGAATACCAAATTAAAACCTAAAACGATGCTACCACAGGCTACGATCTTATCAACCTCCCCTGAAAGCTGAGCTGCATCAGGCCCTGCGGTTCCCGAATAGGGGATTTCAACTAATATGCTGCAGGTAATTCAATCCGTGCTGCTCTGCTCTTTCAAGCAGTACTCAGCCAAGGCTGCATTACGATATTAAATCCGTGGTGACTTCAGAGGTGTAGGCTTTGGCTCATCGTACTTCAGCTGAGATACAAAATCAGGTTGAACAGACCTGGAATGACCTAGCCGAAATATCTTGTCTGGGCTTCAACTGAGAAATTGCGTTTACTCCAAGGAAAACTGCACTATGGTTTCATCTGGGTAACGTCTTCGCCTTCAGTGCTGACCCTTCCCAACACTGCCCTTTGGCTTTAGCAGTAAGAAATCATTGGGGAACAGTAGATCAATAGAAACGTCAATGACAACAAACTGTCAGATCAATATAGTCCTCTTTTCTTCTGCAGTGCCACCAGTTTCAGAGCAGATGTGCAGTGCTCTCCTGCTCTGAATACCTGATGCCACTTAGCTTCAGTCCGTGGGATGTTCACAAACCTTTCCTTTCCTGCAAGGCCTGCTCCTGGGATGACAGCGGTTGTTCTGGACATGCAAAAAGCTACACTTTTGTGAAAAGCAAACAACAGACAATAAACCCTCTTATTCGCATGCAATGCAAATGCACTCGCACAAACAGCAGCCTCTCTTCAAACCCCGGGATGGGCAAAGCCCCATCCATTATTAGCAGCAAGATGGATAAATCAAGCAGTCAGTTAAAATGCCAAGGAAGCGTTCACATCTTTTTCCCCCCCCCCCCCCCCCCCCCCCCCAAAAAAAATATTTGTTTGGTTGGGTTTTTTTTTTATTCAAGCAGACATAGTTCAGCCTCTGGATAAAATTTGACAAGTAAATGCTAAAATACTCTGAAGACCACTAATTTTAACCTGGCACTCTCAGCAGCAGCCTGTAAGCTATTTGTGTACAAACCCAAAACAAATACCGTGGCCTAACACTGGTTTTACTGAGGACAACAGAAACAGCCTCTCCTGTGCGTGGGCAGCTTAGCAGAGAGTAAGCCGGACCTCTCACCGTAGTGTGTTGCAGGGGGGTCAGACAGCTCGTGGATGCTCCCCAGCCCTGTGTGCAGCACAGGGGGTACCACTGCCCACCCAGAGCCTGGCTGTGCCAGCCATGTACAGCAAGATTAAGGTGATGGGGAGCTGAAATGAGTCCAGGATGGGGGCCATGAGAGGCAACAAGGGAAAGCAAGGGGGATCAAACACAGCCTGGTGTGTGCAACATCACAGCAGAGCAAGTCAGCCCCAGAACAAGAAGCCCTTGCAGCCACACATCTTTCCTGCCCCCTGCTCATTGCAGGTGAACGGGGTTATGAGATGCGTCCTCTTGCCAAAGCCTTGCCCTCAAAGCACTAGCACGCTTTTAACACAACCATTTACAGCTCCTGCTCCTATACCAAAGAAAAAATATTCTCTCTGAGCTCTTTATTGATACACTGAGTTTCTGCCTAAAAGTAGCCCAGCATGGCTCCTGCTAGAACCACAGCTTTATTGAGATGAGTAGATGGCTACGCCAAGCAATCCTCTTCAGCTTGAGAAGCGTCTCTTTACGGGGCACGCAAGGGGTGGCAAACACTGTGACACACCACTCCAGAGTAAGCACTGAACCGCCAGAACGGGGCAGTGCCGACAGGTACAGACTACATGTTGTACATCGCATCAAACCCAAGGTGGCTGGCAGCTTTTGGACAGCTTAAAGACATCAAGTAGGTGCTGCTCTTCTGGGGAGCACCCAACAGGAGTCAAACTCATTCCTAACACAGTCAGAGGTGTTACCCAGTGGTGACTCTACATCCAGAGTCACGTCCTGCGTGTGATCTGCCAACAAATCCATCAAATGTCCCTGTGCTGGTATCATTTTTGTGCTATGGTACTCTATCTGTCACTCTCGAACAGATAACTAAGACCAAGTCCTGCCACCATCTGCACCCCTGTTACTTTAACTGAAATCCAGAAAAGCTGAACCCACCTGCAGGACGGTGGGAAGTGATACGCAGCAATGTATCGAGTTTCACTTCATTAAGACTTAATCATCATGGCATACGTGCTGTAACCTGGATGGGCAGGCTGCACTTATCGGCTACACAGTGGCCCAAAGCATTAATGTTAAACCATGGGATGAAGAAAATGAGAAGGCAACAAACATGCTTCTGCCTGGTTTGTTGTTAAAAGCAGTCTTCTCTGGATAAGAAAAAAATAGTGTGTGGTCCTTTAAATAACGCAGCAGCCTCCAAACACTGAATCATTTAATCCCCTCTCGCTGGCGGCTGCTTTGTCCCAGCCTCCTCCAAAGGCACATCTGCAGCCCCGCTGCAGCCCCTGTCCCAGCACAGGAAGGGGAGCCCCACCGGGGACTGCAGCTCCCCGTCCCCAAGGTGGGGTGCCCCCACATGTACCCCCCACCCCATGCAGCCCCTGACCCCATCACACGGGTCTTTATCTGCCCGTGGCCGAGGTTAACGCAGCTGGTTTGGGGCCAGTGGGAGCTCCGCGTTGGGGATGGTGATGGCACGACCGAAGGGCATCGCTTCTTTTGCAGGCAGCGGTGACAGCCTCCAGCCAGGGGAGAGGCCACAGATCACGCTGGAACTAGACTTGGGCTGTACATTCGCATATGGCTCTGAAAGGGATTTCTTTAATGCTCTGTCACCCCATCTCTGTCTCAACAGGGAACGTGTCTGATGGATGCATTACCCGTCTTTTCCGCTCAACCTGACATGGAGGATATGGAGCAAGAAAGAAAGAGGCTGGGAGAAATCTTAGCTGGATAAAATAAAATGGCAAAGCATCCCTGGGCTTCGCCGTGCTGGGATTTTACCTCAATTTCTGTTGAGACCCACACACCACTGAGGTTCCCCTCCCATCCAGGGGGGAAGCGCCCTGATACGGGTTTATGAGAAACATCCAGACGGCTATTTTCTTTTACCCTGTCCAAGATGCCGCTTAGCAGGGCAGAATAACCCTTTCCATGCCCTTTATAAAGCATAAAGCATCTGCACTATGCTTTCATAAGCAGAAATGAAGCCCATGGCCAGTGGCACTACAGACAAGTAACTGAAATAATGAAGAGAGTGCCCCACGAGCGCTGGGCTCATTCCCTGCCCAGCTGTGTCAGGGCTGCAGTCCCTGTGCATCAGGGTAAGACCTTATGCGGTCAGGGAGGAGGGAGGTATGGCTCACCACTCCAGGCACTTTCTTTCATCTGCCCTGCTAATTGCATCTGCCCAGCTGAATCGCCCCAGTGAGGTCAGGGTCCCATAAAGCACGTAGAGACAGTCCCTCACCCAAAGAAATTACAGCCTACGCAGCCAACACACCCACCGAGACGGGGCAATATTTTCACTGTCATTTCACCGCGTTAGGACTGCAAAGAACAATGAAGCTCGCCCAGGAAACCTGTTGCAGAGCCAGTAACTTGACTGAGGTTTTCTAAGTCTTGCATTGGGGGTTTAATTACAGGACTATCCTTCCTCACGCTGGTATTCATCGTACCACCAGTCATCAACAGGAGATGAGACAGCAAGATTAATCCCTCTTCTTATCCCCCTACATTAATGCCTCCATTGCTTTGACCCCTATAGGCTACTCACTGAGGTTCCAACTGATGGAAAAGTAAGAAAAAAAGTGGCCAAGCATTCTGGCCACATTTCTAAAGATACCGGCACTTCTGCAGGGCTCCATCTGGTCTCTGCTCAGAGACACCGTCAAGTGAATTTTGCACTGGATGTCCAGGAGCTACTGCTGTTCAGTGAGTCACCTTGTGATGCCTCAGACCAAATCGGAGCACGAACGCTTGCCAAAGCCATGGACACGAGCCCTCGGACATGCAGAGCAAGCAGGTGGAGGTCTAACCAGCTCCCATCGCTGCGTCCCAGCAGCTGCTTCATAGGATGTCCCTGTAAGCAGCCTAGTGCTTGCAGACAAAAGCGGCGCTTTTCTATGAAATATCAATCTTTCCTAAGAGCCAGCTGACACTCTTCAACCACCTTCGCTAAATGATAAGCGTGTGATGGAGACTGTGCCTTCAGCCCTACTTGTCTAACAGGAGCTGCCGGAGGGACTGCAGCCAGCGCACACGGACATGGAAATGGCAAGGGAAAAATGCTGTGGCTTCTCCCTGGTAGTGCCCAGCGGAGTTCGGGAGCGAACGTTTGAAAATACATAATAATTTTCAATTCTCATGGTGATTTCAAATGCGATTTCTGACTGGAATTTGATTTTATTCCAAAATAGACTTTCTTCTACAACTTTCTTTGTTTCAAATAGGTTTTATCTGGAAACATAACCCAAATCAGTGCGCCTTTGCAAAACCAACAAAAATGTGATGGGGTGACCAAGCACACAGGTTGGGAGCCCAATGTAAATCTAAAGGGAACCCAAGCTATTTCTCTTGAACAGCCCTTTAGTCTCCATTTTGATGATGTCAAGACATTTTGAGAAACGGCACTAAGGAAAACTCAGCAAAAGAAAGGAATTAGAGACGAGCCTTTCCTTTCTGAGGAGGTTTCATGAAGAGAAAGAGGGCCCACAAGGTGAGGGTGCTGGAAGCCCTAGAGGGACTTGGAGGCCAGCAGGCCAAGAATATATCGACTGTCCTAATAAAAAGATCCGTAGACAAAGAAATAGCCCAGAAAACTGCAGGAACTGTGGTATTTAAATGCCACAATTAATTAATCATGGATGACACAGGTATGAGGGGATTATGAGAGAGGTAAACAAACATTTTAATAAAAGGAAGAAAGAAAATCCATCGGGCGGCTTCTGCCCGTGTGTATTCAGAGTCACAAAAAAGGAAGTTCTGTCCCACGAAATTGGAAAGGCCATATTTGATGCTGATAAGCAGAATAGCTGAGATAATGAGATGGCAGCTGGCAGGGACCCCTGCTATAAGGTGTTATTGAGGCCAAAGCCTTGGTCAAATCCAAAATAGGATTAAGTATTTAAATGACTACTCAGACGGCCACTTGCTGTTACAGAAAAATGGGCAGAAATCGTTTTGATCTAGAAACTAGGCAGTGCCTGGGGGCAGAGGAAATTCTGCTGCAAAAGTATCATCGTGTGCTTGGCTGCTATGGGAAATTTCACCCTCATCTGAGGGTGATCTCGCTGACGGGACTTGTCTAGGCGGTACCTCAGCCTCATGACAGACTCACATTTAATCAACTTTAATCAAGCACCGTTAGGGGGGCAGCTGTAGAAATTCCTCTTCCTGCAAGATTGGAAGTTACAGAACTCAGGAGAACAGGGTAAGGATTAATGAGAAAGAGCTTAAGTGAGCCTCTGACAAAACATTTGCGCCTTTTATTACTCAAGGTGGTGGCAGGGTGTTGCGGGTAGCTAACTGTAGGTACCACCGGATAAAACAGAGGCAAGCATATAAAAAGCAGATCAAGGTTGGACTGCAACAGGGCCTGGAAAACTATTATACAGCAAAGTCTGCCAGAGGAAGAGGTCTGAGCAGTAGAGGGAAGGTGGAAGGGAGGGGTGGTACCGTGGTACTGCACAACGATTTGTACAAACTTGGGTGCTGCAGGTATTTGCTAAGAGGACACAAAAGCCCCTCTCTGCTGATACCAACCAAACTGCGACGGGCCAGAGGTGCGGACAGCACCGGCCTGAGGGTCAGCCCTCAGGGCATGCAGTCCCACGCTCTGGTACGCCAGCCCCAAGGAGTACATGTGACTTGAATGACTCTGGACCCGCACACACAGATAAGTCCCATTAAAACTTGGCCACGCTGACAATCATTTCAGAAACACCCTCCCTTGCGTCCTTTACTCACACGCTCCTTTCACTCGCCACAAAACAAGATGCAATAGCAAATGGAGAAGCTTTTCTCTTTTGCTCAGATTTAATCAAAGGGAAGCTCCTGAGATCAGCCATCCACAGCTGTCTCTAGTGTCCACGGACCGAGCAAAAGCAGCTGGAGGGAAGCCAGTGAATGAGAAAAACAACAAAATGGGAAGGATGGGGACTACAGACAGGGACAGGAGACCAGCTGCAGCTCTGAGTGTTGCTTTCAGGCAACCAAAGAATAAGGAAAAGAAGAAAAACAGGGTTTCAAAACTGCTGGTTGTGAGTAATCAGCTGGCTGCACTTTGGCTCCAGCGAGGCTTTTTCTGCTGCGTGCTGTACGGTGTGATGTGTGCTGGCCAGAGTGGCAGGAAGGGAACGGAGCATCGTGTCATCCTGTGATGACACCTTGTGCTGACCAGCAATAACCTGGGAGCAGTCTTTTCTGTTCTTGTTTGGGAAGAGAGGGGCTGCAAAGAGACTGCTGCGAGGGAGGGAAGAGGGGGAGGTAAAGCTAAGCTGGACAGAGGAAGGAGCCTGGTAAGAAACTGGGAAAATGACGGCACTCGTCTGGAAAGCCACAAAAATCACAGAAATCAGGGCTGGAAAGGAAATCAGAGATGACATGTGGTTCTCTATCCCGCGCAAAAACAGGTTCGTTGACATCCTGGCTAGGTTTATCTGTGCAGTGTCGTTGTCTGTAGGTCCCCAGAAGGTCGCTGCCATCGATGTGGTTCCTGACGGGGTCACTCACATTAGGCAAACATTGGCTTCCCGAACTGACCCGAAGCTGAAGGGTCGCACCTTTCATTTTTACCAGCAGACTTTTATTTCGGTGTTTAGAGGATGAATAGCTTCTCTCCACTCGAGGCACACCCTGCATCTGGGGATGGGTCCTGTTAGAAGTTATAGCATGAAGCTGTAAGGGAGACTGAAATCCGATCCTCGCCAGACATCGCTAGAGATGAAACCATTTTGGATTTGATGTCAGCGTGGTAAGAATACAGATATAGAGAGGGAGTGCTTCTGGAGGGAACCAAATGGCAAGAAACAAGAAATAAAAATGCAATAAGGAAAAATAAGGAATAATCTTGACCATGAATTCCAGCTACCCTCAAAAGCAGCTGTGGGTACAGAATGTAAAATATATCCTGCACCTGATACCTAACTCCTCCCAGCCAGGCCGTGCAGAGGGCTGGAGAACACAGCACGCTGCAATACAGGAGGCATTATTTTAGTCCTGATTCTGCCTGTTCCGGGATTACAGTATTAGCACCCAAATCTCACAGTGCGGCTCAGGGAGAAAACAAAGGGGGGTGGGGGGGGTGGGGGTCCCCACCCTCTGTCCCTGGGGGGAGGAAAACCCTGCTCTGGAGGAGGCAGCCGGGAGTTATTTTTCAGCAGCCAGGCAATTTTGGGGGAGGCTGCCCGCAGCCCTCAGGACACCCGGGATGGTAGAGAGGACTCGATGGGTGGGGACGTGGCCGTGGGGGTGGCAGCCCCGTGCAGGGAGGTCTCCCGGGCCCGGGCCCGCCTCAGCTCGAGTGGGTATTGCCGGGCGGTCACATGCGGCAGGCGGGGAGAGCGCTGAATAATTGAGGAGCTGCAGCGCCCTCCTCCCTCCATCCCTCCTCCCTCCCTCCGCCCTGCCTGCGCGGCCGGGA